>PVLA01008214.1:0-92069 GCA_004027455.1 Hydrochoerus hydrochaeris
TCTGGGTTGGAGGTTATTTTCTTTCAGGGCTTGGAAGATTTCACTCCAAGCTCTTCTTGATTTGATGGTTTGCATTGAGAAGTCTGCTGTGATTTTGATGAGTTTTCCTTTATAGGTAATCTGTTTCTTTTCTCTGACTGCTTTTAATATTCTGTTCTTGTGATGGATTTCTGGGATCCTGATTATTATATGTCTGGGTATAGATCTGTTTTGGTTGTAGCTGGATGCCTCATTTATCTGAACTTCACTTCTGTTACCTATGTTTGGGAAGTTTTCCTTAATTATTTCTGTGAATAGACTTTTTATTTCATTTGTATTTGTCGCTGCATCTTCATTCACATATTTTATTCTTAGGTTATAAATCCTCTTGTCATCTTCTAGCCTTTGTATCATTGCTTCCTGATTCCTTGTTATTTTTAAGAGATCCTTCCTTTCATGATCATACTTTGCAAATGTATCTTCAAGTTTTGAAAGTTTGTCTTTAGTTTCTGTTAAAAGGTTTTGCCAGGTTTCAATGGAGTTTTTAATTTCCTGATATTCTCTTTGGATCTGTTTCATATATTCTAGATTTTGTTTATATTCTTCACCAAAGGCTTCTCTCCTTTCTCTGGGTTCCTCTATTCTTTCATTTGTGTCTACTTGAGGATTACCCAGGACTTCTTTTATTAATCTTCTTATATCTTGCTTCATCTGAGTTAGAATTTCAGATTTAAATTCGACCATGAGGTCACGGATGTATTTCTTTATTTCCAATGAGGCTGTCTCTGACATTACAGGTTTGCTGCTCTCAACATCCTCTGCATTTACCTCTGTTGGACTCACTTTCCCTGGTTCCGCATTTGGGGACCTTTTGCCCTTTCTGTCTTGTCATGCTTTTGGCCCCCTTCAGACAGGTGGGTGGTGAAGGTCTCTAGGCCTTTCATATTGCTTACAGTTTTTCTGCACTGTACTTGTTAGGGAAGTACCACCCCCCAGTCCATTGCGGATCTGCGAGTTGCAGGCTGAGAGCTGGCTCCTCCTCCTCAGCCAATCAACCAGTTTATGCTTCAACAAGTTTGTGTTCCCTGGGGATGCCACTGGCCCAGAAAAGCCTCGTCCCGGGCTATTGGGTTTCAACCAGGGGCATGGCCCTGCCCGAGCAGATCCCACCAATCTGCTTTGGTCTAGGAGGCATCAGCAGACTCTGCCTTGGGTTTTGATTCAAGCCGGCCCTGCCCAACTCCAAAATGTTGCCCAGGCAGTCCTCCCAGTTTGGGGGAATCCAGTTCCCATCACTCACCAAAGTTCATGCAGCTCCAGTGGCTGTTTCCACTCCCTGTCTCAGCGCCTCCTCTAGCTGAGGATCTGGAGCTCATTAACCCCCGCTCTCGGCAGGGCCGTGATCTCAGCTTGATCATGAGTCACCTGACTTTAAGCCGTGCCAGTACAGCGATTGGAGCTTGCCCAGCTCCAGCCCTCTGTCCATGCTTCTTTTTCTTCTTTTTTCTTTTTCTTTTTCCTCAATTTCTTCCTGGGTCGTGAGAATTCCTCCCCTTTTGTCTGGCTTTCTCCATGTTGCCAGATTCCAGCGTCTGTTTTTTTTTTTTTTTCCTTAGAGAGGCTCTCTTATCGTGCTGCCACTCAGTGGGCCATCTTGCAATCTCCTTTGTTTCTATTTTTCACTTACAAAAAAAAGCCCAAAATACAAGCCTATTATAGTTGATCAAATCTAAGATATCACTGATCTTAAGATTCACCATTATTTTATGTATCAGAAAATAACGTGTCAATTAGCAGTAACACAACACTATGATATCACATCAATTTTGAGACAATTTTAATGATGCTAAAGTGTGAAAAAAAACTTCGGCCTTAAAACTGATTAAATAAGATAATTAAAACAAACCACATGCCAAAGGTCTCAAAGCACTAAATAAAAAATTTAAATGACTGCTTCACTTTCTCTCCTATACTCTAGAAAATTTGTGGGGACAATTTTAATAACTGACTGGTGATATCTGTGTTTATTGGAGGGCAGGAGCACTAAACATACACAACTTTATAGATGAGTCCACATAATGACAATCTCTCAGTGTTCAGACACACAGATATCCTTGTAAGTGAAACTATTTTGTAATTACCTGGCCCATAACCTAATTAAAAAAAAAATACACAGCTTTAACAGACATTAACTTTCCCAGAAATATAATCACTGCATAACTGAAAGGAGACTGTACAATGTGGCATCTCAGGACACTGATAAGCATACTTCTCAAGCTTTTGGTGTTTTTGTAATTATCGTTACAATATTTCTATACCAGTTAGCATTTGCTACTTATATGCTCATGGTTATTTCACAAGTAAGTGAAACATCCAAGAATTTAGATACTATAAATTTTATTTAAAAATACTTTAATTATGGCTAGAGAACTACACGGATTTTCCCATCAAAATTATGTGTTTAGGTAGGTTATATAATCCACCTAACTATATTATTTTATTTCAGGTAGGAGGAGGATTAAACATGATTTATTATAAAAAGAGAATATTGAGTCCTCTGGGGTACGGAACTGATGATTCAAAGTAAAGATAAGGCTTTGAGAATTAAAAGTATGTGCTAGCCAAAACCCATCCTCTGTTACCTAGATAAGCATGACAGTAAATGAATACTTATCCTACATCTTATTATCATAAAGCTGAATTTTTTTTTTTTTTGTACCAGAAATCTAACCCAGGATCTTGAGCTTGCCAGGCAGGTGCTGGTGCTGTGCTGCTGAGCTATATCCCTGGCCCCATAAAGCTGAATTTTTAAGTTTGCTTAAAAAAGCGTCAAAGAAAAAAAAAGTCAAAGACTTTCCTATATAAAATTGAAAATTTATAATACAGATATATTTCCAAGGCCTATTAACTGTAACTTTGCTGCTATAAATGTTTACAACAGTTAAAATATCTGTAGTAGGGAGTAGTTGGTTTACCATAGGAGGTTGAATTTGCTCTCCAATTTTATGATATTAGCCCACTAACTATTAATCTTGTACTAACTGACTCAACTAGTTATTAAGACTCAGTATAGGCTCTTAAAATTTAGGATACTTAAGGCAAAAAAGTTATTTTCTAAGAAAAACAAACATCTCTAATTTGGTTTTCAAATACAATATACAATCCTAATTTCCCTTTGCAACTACCTTATTTCAGGTTTTCTAAATGCCCAGACTTGGACTCCTGCATATTTTTTCTGGTACCAGTTTCTCCCACTCCAATTTGTTCTGTGCCCCAGTCTAGATTAGCATTTTTCAGGTCTTCAGTTGTAAGATCAATTTAATGGAATGCCATCAGAGATTTTTAAAAGATGAAAAGGAATAAAAAATAAGTATAAAAAAAGCATGTACTGCATGTCATAAAAGTATTGTTTCATAAAACATTTTGTTATAATCATACCATATGTACTAAACTGCAACATAAAATGCATTTCTTATTATAGGCTCTGATCAAACAATGTTACTAACACTGTGTTAATTTTTCCATACGCTTTTCTCTAGCTTTAACTCCTATTTAAGGGTAACAATGGCTAATACATATTAAGTACTTATATGTGCTAGGACTACACTAAAAAGTGTTGCATGATTTTATTTACTCCCCCATACAACTCTATGAGATAGGGACTGTTTATTATTCCTGTTTCAAAGAGAACACTGACACTTGGAGAAGTTATGGAATTTGCTAGTAAACAGAAGAGCTAGTAGGGGGAAGACCTAAGATTCAGTTCCTGGCATAGTCCATCCTCTTGGTAGATCAGTTATCTTACCTCTACTCATTTGGGCTTTATTCAAATGAGTATGCCATGGCCATTCTGGATAGTGGAGCTCTTGGTAGGCTCTGGGGATATAGAAATTGGACAAAGTACCTCAGTTTCTCCAGGAACTCCCTTTACTTTTAAAGTTTTTCCTCTATTTAAGCTAATTGCTTATCATAGAGTGGGCGTAGAGGATGGGAGGGCAGTGGTTGGTTGTTAGCAAACTAGGTCTGGCCTGCCAATTGTTTTTGTGTGTGGTTCTGGGGATCAAACCCAGAGCTTTGAACATGCAAGGCAAGAACTCTATTATTGAGCCACATCCTCAACCCTGCCAACAGTTTTTGTAAATGAAGTTTATTATAATATAACCACACCTATTCGTTTATTGTCTATGTGGCTTTTGTACTATAATAGCAGAGCTGGGTAGTTATAATAGTGATCATATGACTTACAAATCTCAAGATATTTACCACTTGGTTCTCTTTTACAAAGTTTGATGACTTCTATTCTACATCAAAGCCCTACTGCTGCTGCTTTAAATTCCCCAGACTCTTCCTAGCATAGGTCAGATTCAATCTCTCCTGAGAAATTTTTCCTGGCTCCCATAGCCCCAATGCATACCACATATGCCTTGCCTTGGCTTCTATATTGCCAGCTTAGCGGGATTAATTGCACTTTTCTTCCCTTTTGGTCTCTACCATGACCACAGTACCTTGCCTAGAAAAAACAGGATATACATTTAGGGATGGACAATGAATATAATAGAGAGAAGCTCTGCTCAGATCACACAAGTTGATCCGTTATCAGGCCCACATTAAGGATAGAGCTGGAAGAAATGGGGAGGAGTGCTGGTAAGCCAATGACACAAAAAGGGGCAGGTCTTACCTTCTGCTCCACACATTTGATGAAATCACCTTGCCTAGAGTACCCTACTGGCTGCTTCTGAATCTCACTGCGCTTCTCCAGGCGTGACTCAAAGGCAGCTGGGTCAGATCTAATCAAAGATAAAGCAAAGGTAAACCACCTGGGCTGTTTTATTTTTTTTTTGGAGGGGATTTTTTTAGATTTTTGAATTAATAAAGCAGTATGTTCTACCTTTACAGAAAAAGGACATAGGGATTCAAAAAGGCTGAAAGATTTGCCTTCAGTTAATAAGGACTTGGCACAAGACAGTGGGGGGAAAATCTAGTTATTTAACTGCTATTAACCTTTAAGGGGCCAGTGTAAAATTTTTTTCTCCTGCAAGATATACTGAAGTGCAACACAGAACTTGATCCTTCAGGTACTTTTTAGCCTGGGTAATTAGAATCGCTAGGTTGGAAAGGGTACTCAAAGGTCATTTTGCTACCTCCACAGAGAGGAATCCTACAGTGTCTCTACTAGGTGTCAAGCTTTTAGTTGAATATACTCAGTCCTTTGACAGTTCTTTTACCCTTCAGGTTAAGCACTGATTTTATCATAGGCTTGAAGGCATTTGTTTTGCATAAAATTTAGCACCTGAGTATCTCTCCCTGACCTATCTGAAAAACTGCAGATGAAACATCAGAACTTGTTTTTTTTGTGTGTGTGTTAAAATAGGGCTAGTTTTCAAACTTCAGACTTGGGGATGCCATCCTTGTTAATGGCTGGTTTTCAAACCTGGGGCTGTCATCCTTGTTAAAAATTCTTCACACCAGGCATAGTCACACACACCTGCAATCTCAGCACTTGGGAGGCTGAGATAAGAAGATTGCTGCAAGTTTAAGGCCAGCTTGGTATACAGTGAGACTGTTTCAAAAGCAAAGAATTCTTTGCAGTGTGTAGTTGGCTTTGTATACTTTAGTGATGACATTATCCACAGGCTTTAGTTCCTTAGCTGTGAGAGCCACAGTGTCATCAGGGAGGTTGGTAGGATCCAGGGACATCTTTGCTACCTGTCTGGTAGACCCTCTCACTTAAGTCGTTTTAGGGAGCTCCCTTTCCATAAAATTCCTTTTTAGAGATAACATCAAATGTTATTCGTTTCACTGTCATGTAAATGGGCTGATTTTCTTTCCCTTAGAAGGACTAGGTTAGTCCTGATAGTGGCCACAGACATATCTGAGCCAACCATGGTAACTGCATAAGGTGAGAGGTATTGTGGCCAGCAGAGTTCTTGATGGGCTTTGGGGGTACAGAAAAGCATAAGGCAGAGTTCCTACCTCAAGGAACTTGCTATCAATTGGAGAGATAGCCATGTTAATAAATATATGAGAGTGCTATGGGTACTATGAAAATTTGTCCAAACATCCTTAAATGTATGGTAGTTTCATGTTGCTGGACTTTTGACTATGCTGTTGTTCCCCTTGTCCAGAACATCCTACCCATTCCCTCCAACATTTTTGTGTTTGCACATAGTACTCAAAGGAAATTGTGGTAAGAGATAAGCCTAGAAAGACTGGAAGAAACTAAGGTGTGAGAATCTTGTGTGGAAGACTAAGGAATTTGGGTGTTGTCCAGAAATCAGTGGTGACTTGGAAAGTTCACACTTCAAGAGATAACAGTATGTGTAAATGTTAACGGGCATGATCTAGTAGAGAAGGAGAGCAAAATCATTATTTGTTCATGAGTAAAAATGAATGGGAGCTAATGGAAATTTTTGTGTGTAAAAAAGGATCAAAAAGAAAGGGTTGGAATGGTAGACCAAAAAAAGATTTAAAAAATGACAAATAAGTTGAGAATATCTAAATCCTATTAAAAGGAGACAAAAACTATTTATTCATGTATTTCATCATTGTTTCAAAAAGTGAGAGGAATCACTACAGTAGCAGTGAGATGGACTGGGGTAGAGGGTCCAAGACTGGAAGTGAGAGACGTTAGAGGATGATGGCAGTAGTCCAGGTAAATTAAGGCAGTAAAATTAGAGTTCAGACACAAAGCAGAGAATTTACAGAACTAGATTTCTGGTTTCCTTTCATAACAGAACTGCCTTTCTACCCTGCCAAATTCTCTCCTCAGCTCCCTTTTCACTTGTAATCTCTTTTAGCTCTTCCCAGTGGAACTCTTCAGACACCAACTCCCACCACTACGTTGTCTTCAAACCTGTTTTAATCTCTAGGTCTTTCCCTATGGAAGTTGAGGGGTAGTGTTATAAACTGAGTTGAGTTAGATAACCTTTGTGGGGTGTGATTTTTGGCAAGACTGTTCCTCTCTCTCATCCTCAGTCTCCTTATTTTAAGTGAGATGTTTTGACCGATGGTCCTATGGTGACAGTCTGCAGCAGTTCTCTCCCCATCAATCTCCTTTCTTGCATCCAGTTCTCTAAATTATGAGCCCGGGGAACTCAAGCTCTAGCCCACACCTCGGTTTAATGAATATGTGACCTTGAGCAAATCAAGACCTTTCTCTGAAAGACTTCATTTTCCATTTCTATGAGGAAGATCTCTCTGAGCTGCCCTGCCTCACAGGGCTGTCATTAGCATTTTGAGAATTAAAGCACAAAGACAACTGTGGAGAGACTAACCAGCTGCGTGACCTTGGAAAAGTAGCCGATCCTAACTCTCGACACACGGGGACAGTACTAGTGCCCTCCACGCAGGGTTGTCCTGAGGCCCAGCCTAGCAGGGCTCCGCCAGCCCTTCCCCCTCCCCGTTCTCCCCCAGCCGGCCGGGGCCGCACCTGCGCAGTTGCTGGATCTTGTCCCGGTAGCGATGGTAGAAGGGGTTGGCCTCCAGCTCGGCCCCAACTTCGCTGCCGTCTGCGCCCCTCGAAGGCTGGCCCGAGCCGCGGCGCACGGGGAACACGCGCAGCTGTGCGGGTGAAACAAACCCCAGGCCCAAAGTCCGACTGCGCACCGTGCAAAGGCCTCGATAGAGGCCGGCCACTTGCAGGACGGCCGGGCCCGCGCCACCCGCAGCCGCCATTGCCGCCCCCGCCTCCTCCACCTCCTCCACCTCTTCCTCAGGCGAGTCGGCTCCAGGCCCTCGTGCCTGCTCCATCGGCCTCTGGTCCGCGGCGTTAGCGATTCGTCACTGAGGTTCCGCACGCCCAAAGTTCCGGGCGCAAGAGAGGGGCTAGGCAGAGCAGGGCCAGGGGGACGGGGGCGGGAGGGACTCTCCGCTCCCGCCCCTGCGTGAGCCCCGGCAGTCAGGTGAGAGAGATGGGCCGCTTCCTCCCCAGAACCTGCAGGGATCGCGTCCTTCCCCTCGGGACCAGCAGCCTCTGCGCGCCAAGTGTCCTCTAGAAACCCAGGTCGGTTTTTCGTGTTCTGGAGCCTGCACCCTTCTAAATTCGTTTGGCACCAGCTAAAGCGGCCCCTCCTTCCGCGTGCAATGCTGGTTCACCAATTATCATCACCACCGTAGCATCTCTACTGAGGTTGCTGTGCAGAACCCTTTATCGGTTTCATAGCTTATGAAGCAGGCATCGTCTCATTTTACCGATGAGCAAAGAGGCAGAGAAAATGATTTGCCCAAGTTCTGACTGAGCTGAGCTTTCAAGATGCCAGGTGCTTCCAGTGCCTTGTTTCTCTTGATTTCTTGACACCTAATTGGAGATCGAGCCACACTTTTTTTCCACCAAAGAGACTCGAGGAATAGTCCTTGACACGTCTTCTTTCAGTTACTTTAATTTATTATTATTGTTTTTATCCATGGAATGGTCTCTTCCTCTTAACCCAAATATCACCATCTTCACTTCTTGAAGCAAGTGTGTGTGAACTCGTGAGGTCAGGGGGACAGTAACATCACCGTTTCTGTGGCTCACCTGCTGTCAGCATGAGTGGACCCTCTGTAAGGGTAGCCATTAGTTTGCCTTGCATAGAAGGCCTTGTCTGGGTCTTACCTGAGCCAGGGAGAGAGCTTCCTACCCTGTTTAGTCCAACCTGCACTTATGGAGGCGAAACCTGCCCTATTTTAGGAACACTGTAGGGGAAGATCACAGAACCCAAGAGCGCTGGCTCTCTTGTGTCTGGCTCAGGATTCTTGCACTTGCTGTTTCCTCTGCTTAGATTTGTTCTTCTTGGGCTCAGTCCCCACATCAGCATCTTAAAAGAATTTTTCTTGATGAAACTCTCCATCCTTTCATAGTCTTTTTTATCCTAATTATGTCTTTTTATTTTACCCTATTATCTTTATGGTAGTTATTATTATAAAAATTTTTAGATCCTTTTTTACTTTAACTCACAGAGGTTATATTCTAGTAGAGTGAGAGATATGCAGGAAAACAAAGCAGGCTAAGAGAGATGTAAGTAAGGGGACGCTCAAGCAGAGACCTGAAGGAAATGAAGGAATGATCTGTATGGATATGGGGGCGGGACAGCAAGGCTCTAGTGCAGGAACATGCTTACCCTGCTTAGGGAATAGCAAAGAGGTTGTTGTATCTGGAGGAGTGAGAGGGAAGCCGTAGAAGTAAGACTAAGGAGATATGAGGAGGTTGGCTAGATTGCTCAGGACTTTGGAAGCCTTAGTTAAGGACTGCAATTTTTGATCTGTGTGAGATTAGAAATCACTGTAGGTCTTAAGCAGAAGAGTAAGATGTTCTTCCTTTAGAAGGATCATCCTTTCTGCTGGTGGAATTTAAGGTATGTAGAGGAAGGATGGAGACTCTCGCAAAGGTGTCTAATTTGTAAAGACAAATTGTTTACCTAGGACCTTTTCTTGCTTTAAAAACTATTTTTTTCTTCTAAAATTTAAAAGGACAAAGATATTTAGACAGCAGTGTAACAGTGCAGAATCTATACTATCAACATCTATTTTAGCCTCTTATCACTACCTAAATTTACATACTTAACATAATAAGCACTTTCAGTGTTGAAACCAATAAAGTTCTCTGTCTTTTAAAAATTAAGTGTATTGGTACAATTTAGATGATGATCACATTCATCATAGGGAATTTTTACCTGTATACAATGTATCTTGGTTTCTCTTTTTTTCTTTGGTTCTTTCTTATTGACCAGGACTTCCTTGGTTTTATCATTGAAGACTCCATGTCCTGAGAGCACTCTCAAATCCTGGCCAAACAAGATGATTGGTTATTTGTACTGGCAGGTCAGTGATCCAATAGAATAAAGTTATAAGAATGGACAAGTGGTCAGATTTTGGGTATATTTTAGTATCTTTTTTTGTTTGTTTTGTTTTGTTTTTGATACCAGGAATTAAACTCAGGAGTTTGCGCTTGATAGGCAGGTGCTATGCTGCTAAGCTATATCCCTGGCCCCTAATATTTTAAAAGAAAAGTATCAAAATTTTGCTAAAGAAGTATGAATATGATAGAATGAAAGGAGTCAAGGATGACTTGCAGATTTTTGGCCTGAACAACTGGAAGGACAGTTGTATTCAGAGAGAAGGAACAGTGCAGGTAGACTAGATTTTGGAGGAAGAATGATAGGAGTTTGGTTTTGGACATGTTAGTTTGTGAAAATAGACTGCCAAGGAGGGATGCCAACCAGGCTGTTGGGTAAGTGAGACTGTGAAATGTGTTCCAGCTGGAGATACAACATGATACTTAAATTCATAAGGGTGGATGAGATCACTGAGGAGTAAATGTAGATAGAATGATAAGGACTGAGCCTTGGGACATGCCAATATTTAGATATCAGGGAAAAGAAGAGGAACCAGTAAAGAAGACTGAAAATCAGGGGCCAGTGATGTAGGGGGAGAACAGAGGGAAGTGGAGCCTGGGAAAAACTCTGCTAAATAGTGGGTTTCAAGTTACCCACTAGGGAACTATAAAGACAGGAGTAGTTAAACAGTGTCAAGAAGTTGAACTAAACCTGTGGGGGAGACGATTCTGTGGTGGACCAGTTTCTGACAAAAGGAATGGACACACACCATGCCCACAAAATGCCACTGGATAGAGTACTTTCCTTCCATTAACTCAGGACCCCTTAACAAACACAATGCCTGGAATGTTTAGTGCTCAGAACCTGGTAACTTCTCCTTTAGGGAACAATGGGTCCTCAGCCTTCTGAAAACTCCCATTGGTGGAGAGATAAGTGGGTAAGTTCCCAATTCCAACAGCCATAGACCAGGAACCAAGGCTAAACTTTATGGATTCCCAGCAGGTCCTGAGCATCTCTGGCAGTAAGTGCCCATCTAATTCCTGCCTGTTGCCTTATGTGCCTTTGGGCATGAGGACAAATACTCAGGGAAGGTCCTCTGCATTGATAGGGTGGTAGCTACTTACTTGGAGGGCTGAACAGTTAAGAGGTAGTTTGCTATAGGGAGGCTGGGGGTCCCTTGAAGGCAGAGACTGTCCTCTGCCCAGCTCCAGGAAATATACTAGTGAACTGAACTTACTTGCCCTTACTGAGACTTCTCAGTGCTATGGATTGGACAGGTCCTGGGCTGGGAGCCCAGAGGCCTGGCTAAACCTAGGCAGTTCATACTCCCTCTAGACTTGGGCTTATCTATAAAGGGCTACAGTGGCCTCTGAAGCTCCTTGGAGATCCAGCTTTGACTGATGGAAAGAATGTTGTGGCAAGTCTATGAGGAAGGAAGGAAGGAAAGGAAAGGAAAGGAAAGGAAAGGGAAGGGAAAGGAAAGGGAAGGGAAAGGAAAGGAAGGAAAGAAGGGAACGAGGGAGGAAAAGAGTAGTTCAGTGGAAGGAGTGATCAACAGATGGGTCAAGGAGAGGACTAAGTAACAACTTAGACGCTAAGCCAGAGTTTTCAGGCAGCCTGCCTTTTTCTTTCTCACTGCCTTAGTGTGGGTGTCACTGTACTTTGGATTTCTGGGGCTGTGTTCTTTGGCCACGGGCAGCTGCATTATCTTTCTGCACTGGAAGAAGAACGTGTGGCGGGAAGTGCGTGCCCAGCAGTGGGTTGAGGTGATGAGAGCTGCCAGGTTCACCTACAGCCCGCTGTTGTACTGGATCAACAAGCGACGACACTATGGCATGAATGTAGCCGTCAACATGGGCTCTCTTCCTGCTGTTGCCAAGCCTGAGACTGAAGTCCAGAATCCAGATCCTTCATGCAAGCTGGATATGCCTGAAAGCATGAACTACCCTGTCCAACATGGCAGCCCCAACATGGAGGTCCCTGACCCTCTGCAGCCCACTCTGGTGGCACACCAGCAGCCTGTATCTTCTTTTGTGCTGCAGCCCCAGGCCAATTCCCCACTCCCAATCCTCATCTTTAAAGAGACACCTTGTACACCAACCCTCTGTGGCCTACCTCCCATCCTGAGCCACTCTGTCTCCTACCCTTTGGCCAAGCATCCTGAGAGGAATGTTCACTTCCATTCCCTTCCTACACTGGCCCACGGGGCAAAGAGCTTCAATACCAAACCTTTTGCTGCAGAAGTGTAGCCTCCTCTCACTGGGAGTAGAAGCTGCAGCTATCAGGGGCAGAATAAAAAAATGGAGCTAACTTCAAGGAGGTGGTGTTGATACAGAGGCCAGAGCCTATCTGGCTGTCACATTTTGAAAGATAAAAAAAAAAAAAAGTCCAAAGTTCTGTTGTGTCTCATTAGCTATTAGGAGGGCATTGTCTTTCCTCTATTTGGCATAGAGAGTGGAGCACTTTGCAAACTAAGTTGCAAGGTCTTACCAAATACAAAGGATGGCTGTGCGGACACACTGAACCAGTACTTATAGGACTCGCTATCCTGCCATTCAACATTTAAGGCCAAACATGTGGGCCAGGCCCTAGGCTAGGTCCCCAGAGACACTTTTGTTCCATAGCACATAGCTATGAAGATCCACAGTGGCTGTCAGTGGCCAAACAAGTCCTGTAATAAGACCTTTGAGCCACAGCACACTAAGGGCTTGAATGGCTGATATGTATAAGGATTTGTAGGTGGATCTGTACATTGTTGTTAAGATTCACAGGAATACTGTTACATAGCTATTATAAGCTTCCTCTTAACAGATGAGGAGACAGATTCCAAAGGTATGTGCTATATAATTTTTATGTTGTAGAGCCAGTTATCCAATTTACATCTGTCTGGTATCAAAATTCCTGATCTTTTCACCATATTCCATGTTGTCTCTTCCCTAATCTTTTTTTTTTTTTTGGTGTACTGGGGATTGAACTCACAGCCTCAAGCTTGCCAAGAAGGTGCTTGTGCTGCTAAGCTAAATTCCCAGCCCCACTTCCCTAATGTTATGTCATAAGAATGTACTTGGTAAATGCTGTAGTGTGTGTAGGGTATCAGCAACTTGCTCCAGATTGGCTTTGAGGGAGTACAATTAAGTGCAGAAAAAGATCCATTGTTTCCTTTTCTTGGAGTTCCATGGCCTCCTGTAACTTATAAAGGAATACGAATAATCTTTGTACCTGCCGAAAATTATTTTTGTCCTAGAAAGACAAAAATAATACTGTTTGCCCCCTATTTAAAGATAAGACACTCAGGAGGCTGAGGCAGGAAGATCATTATGAGTTCGAGACCAGCCTGGGCTACAAAGTGATCTCAACGCCAGCCTAAACTGCGTAGCAGGACCCTGTCTCAACAAGACAAAAAAAATTTGGCTCTGTCACAAAATATACATTTGTCCCTTTTACTTTGGGAATGAGCAAATCCTCTCTTTATACTCTAAATTCACTCTCTAAATGACACCACAATTGCTTATACATTACCAAAATAATTTCACTAAAATGAAGTAGATTTACATTTCTTAATATGAGAAAACAACATGGTAGACTTCCCTGAGAAGGGGCCCCTCAAAGTGTATGTGTGTTCCCAGAACCTGCTAAACATACGGTTAGTTTCTTATTTCTTGATGTGTATGGAAAAGCCCCAGCCTATCATATGGCCCCTCTGTAGCAATCCATTTAAAGATCTTTTCTTGCAAAATTTGTTATATTGAATTTCTAAATACAAAACAGGCTTAACTGAAGATCAGGGACTCGCTCCTCCCTCAACTGCACCTTTCCCACTCTGCAGATATATAAAGACTAAGCCATGCAGCCTTCTTCAGGGCAAATATTGTAATTTTTTTTGTTTTTAATTTTTTGAGACAGTGTCTCACCATTGTATTCAGGAGGCTGGCCTCAAACTCGCAGCGATCCTCCTGTGTCAGCCTCCGGATTGCTGGGTTTACAGGTGTTCACCACCACACCTGGTGGCAAATATTGCAATTTTTAAAAGCAGATTCTTGAACATTACTTTGTGCCCACATCTGTTACTTTCAAAAGGAAGGGAAAAAATTAGGGAACAAAGCAGGTTTTTTCCCTTAATAATCAGGGGAGTGGGGAAGCCTTTATTCAGACACAGTGAGAGAGAAAAAAATATTTATTTAGATAAATTAAAATGGCTGTGTTACTGATATAAAATAAGCAAAGCTTAAATCAAGTCACAGAAACCCTGAATTCACTCTCTAAACAAACAAATTGCTTATACATTACCAAAATAACTTCACTAAAACGAAGTAGATTTACATTTCTTAATATGAGAAAACAACAAGGTAGGTTCTTATAACAAATACACGCTCTATAGAGTCTCAGGAATACTCAAATGTGTTCTGGTTTGAATATGAAAGAAGGTACCACACATCCAGCTGGTGTTGACAAGCAAGCCAATGAGGTGTATAGCAAACAAGAGCTGTCACTAGAAACAACTCAACAGGCTATTAAGAGTATGAGCCCATTACAGTCAAAATCCTTAACTGTGACCAGCAGGACCAGCAAGGGGGGGCTGAAGGGGTTATGTCCAGCAACTGCAAAGAAAGAAAACTGCAAGGGAAGTGAAAAATCTCTAACAGGGAAAGGGTTTCCACTCCTCTGTTTTGCTGATCATACCCAAGCACCTTCCTGGCCTTCAGACAACACTACAATTATCTTTAAGCCAAGTACTCTTCCTTTGGTTCTTCTCTTTCTACACTGCTGTTTGCCTCTTTGACTTACGGGGAGCCTCTTTAAGTAAATAGTATGCTGGATAGTACAAGGCCACGAAACAAAAAGATCAAGCAGTGCCTGGGGAAACCAGCAGTAAGAACTGCCAGACTGAAAGGGTAAAAGCATTCACCAAAGCCAGACTCACCACCACTACTTAATCTTTCTCACAGAGCTGAGATGTGACAGGTGAGGACTGACTACAGCTGACAAGCTACAGGCTAAGTTAGAACAACATAAAAATGAAAATCCCTAATTTAACACTGAGTGGTGGTGAGGCTCTTAAATCAGTTGTGTCTGCTCAACTTTGAACAAAGGAGATCTACATACCTATCTCTGTCCAGGAGCTATGGTAGTTTCTTAGGCAGGAGACTAGGTGATCACAGGCCTGAGTGCAGCATGGATGCCTATGGAAGACTTGGTAGGGACAACACATGGCTCTGGGATGATGCTAGGAGACAGGCTTCAGGTGGGATTTTAGAAGAGAAACTAAAAACCAAAACCCAAAAGATCCCAGAAAACCTCCCATAAATAGCTATTTGATATAAAAGAAAAGTACATACCACAACGAGTTAAAGTGTCCTGAAAGTATTTGCCTTGAATAAGAACTTGAAACTAAAAGGGACAAGCTACATTACCCTCAAGTATATTTCATATAAATCAGTTTTCAAAAAAATACCTTCCAGGTACAGACATACTTTATGGTACAATATATACAAATATAGCAGTGTAAGTCAATTTATTGCTAGAATTTTATTGGTTGTTAGAAAAATCTATAAGGGTGCATATATTAAAAAAGAAAGGAGGGCATGGAAGGCAGCCAGAAGAGTAAGAGTTATCTTCAAGTTACCTAAAATGCCAGGCTAATGTTAAACTATAATTTAATTCTTCCAAGAAAGTAAAATAGATGAGCAAGGGAAACATTACAGAAAAAAATTAAAAAGACAAATAAGCTATAATGAGATACGCAGACACATTTATGGGAACAACTGTCTTGCTTCAACTAAATTTTAAGATTTCTAGGAAAAAATTAAGGTTATATAAGGTTATATATTCATCAAATTGACTAAAATGTAAAGGAAAAAAACAGTGTTTTTTTTGGAGATAGGTTTTCACTATGTAAAAAAAAAAAAGCATTTGAATGTTTAAGGGAACTGGACTGCACCCATGGATAACAGGGCAACCTGGACAAAATTAAATGGAAATGATTTCTACTACAGAAGTCTGTGCCATGAGAGCTTCTCTAGTTTCCCCCTGACTTATCTACATCAAAGTTAAGTTCTATAAAGTTTTCCTTTTGTATTGTTCAGACTGCTTCTTGAAACAACACAGAAAGTCAACATAAAGTGATATGGAGGTATTACTCCTCCCAGTTGAGGGGCTTTTTGTGTAAGGTCTACACAAATATTTAAAGGGAAAAGTATTGCACTTGTTTTTGTAAGATTTGAAAAAAATTTGTTACTATCATGTGAAGACTCTTGCTTCAGGCCTGCCCGTTACAGACCTGAAAATTGTAAGGAAACTTGAATATGATTTCACATTTCATTTTATGTTTTTGGCATTAGTCATTCCACCAAGAAATATATTCAATTCTTTTATAAAATCTGGGTCAAAATCAGAAGTACAACTTTCTTCTAATGCTTTGGGTGATCACCCAAAGTGATCAAGGACTTGAGCCCTGCCATTCAGAATAGAGATGGCCCTGCAGGAGGAAGCCAGCTTCAACTTTTTTGTTGGTTTTTAAAAACAGGGTCTTACTATTTAGTCCAGATTGGCTTACCACGGTAATCCTGCTTCAGCCTCCTGAGTGCTTGGATGACAGGTGTGTGCCACCACCCCTGCCCCAGGTGTAGCTTTAAGGTAGACTTAAGTAACAGGGTAGGTAGAAGACAATTTAGCTTGCTTGGGAGGGGGAAAAGAGAATGTAGCTCCCCACTGGATAACTTTTTGTGTTCATAAACCTTGAGAGAGAATTTAACAATGAGAGAAATCCCCAACAACTCTCCTGAGCGTGGGCAGGCACTGTCCCCACAGCTCCCAGGCCTTACCCATAAACTAAACCCCAACCCCAGGGAGACCTGGGAATTTGAAGGTTGCTGTGAGATGTGAGCACAACTTCAGTGGCTACTCAGATCAAATTAGTGATTTTTAATAACAAGTCACTGTTCACATCCTGTTCAAAATCATTTTTCCTACTTTTCATACAATATGAACAATCTTTCATTTATGTTAAATATTTACAAACAGAAAACGCTTATCTTTTAAAGAAAAGACATTTTCTGAATCTGTATAAAGTGCAGCTAATTTTAAGGCAAATTCAGATGAAATATAAAAGGTGGCTTATTCTTTCTATATGTACATTTTTCAGTTTTAAAAGATAAGATCTGTTTCCCTCAAAGAAGAGAGAGAAAAAGGGGGCTTTTTTTTCCCTAGCAATTTTAAACTGTAAGATCTTACTAGCTTCAGGAAATCATAAATTTCTGAACATTAGAAGTAAAATGTTTTCTTTTTTTAAAAAAATAACTTTTTATATAGCTTTTTCAAACAAGTTGAAAGGTGACCATGTGTCTGCAACAGTAGTTTGGAGGACTGGAGGGCTGGGGGGTTAAGTAAATGTTGTTTTTGTTAGGTAAGCAGATTTTAGGTTGAAGAGAATGTATATCTATTTCTAAAATATGCCTGTTACATTTAGACACCTAAAGCTACTCTTAGCTCTAGGAATGAGTATCTTCCATCTCCATTGGAATCAAATGCTCTCAAATTCTCTGGTTCTGGTATGGCAGAACCTAGGGAGTTCCTAATTTCCTGGTAGGTCAGCTTCCCATCCACGTCCTGGCCAGTCTTGTGGAATAAATCTTGAAGATCTGTCAAAAAGGAATCACAAAAGATGTATAAATCTATACATACAGCTAAATTTAGTTAAAAGTAGCCTCCAGTGAATTTAAAAACTAAAAGAAAAGATGCTTTGCAGATTTTACTTACAAAGGCAACATTTAGGATCTTACTAAATTAGAAAGATTGATTTTTGATCCTCTAAGGATGAGAATACTGTATCACATTATCCCTGGCAAATAGAATAAGTGCCAGACAATGATGGAAGAAATTCATGGGTTGGTTTTCTGTGTCCAGGGCCTTCTGTTAGATTTTCCAGATTTTATTCAATGCTGCATGGGTGGAAAGGAATGCAGAGACCTATTCGTAAAAGCTAGCTTATGAGAGTGACTATGGCATATTGTGAGACTGCTTGTTGGATGGCTGAGTAGAATCCAGAGGAGCTGGGTGTGGTGGCACACACCTGTAATACCAGCCCTGGGGAGGCTGAGGCAGGAGGATCACTGTGAGTTTAAGGCCAGCCTGAACTGCATAGGGAAACCCTGTCTCAAAGGAAAAAAAAAAAAAAAAAAAAGAAATGGGAGGAATATCTTGAAAGTCCATAAAGCAGAAATGATCCCTAAGACTCATGGTTTTCTGAATTTTGATAGCAAAACGAAAGCTCAAAAAGGGAAGTTTCTGAAGGTCACATAACTGTTATACAACTAGATATAGACTAGAGTACAAGTTTTCTAATTTAACCTCTTCTGGTCCTCTTTCTAGTATGTGACACTGTCACTCTGAATCCAGAAATTAAGCAGACCAAAGAGCAGTGATTCAAGACTAAGATAAAATTCCATTTCATCTTCAAAAAATATTGCTGAGGATATGGACAAAGTGTATTGATTCTTCTACTGATGATGAGAATGTAAATGGGGCAGCTACTTTGGCAAATACCTTGGCAGTGCCTCAAAAAGTTAAGAGATATGATATAAACCAACAATTTTATTGCTAGGTATATACTCAAAGGAAATGAAAACATAAAAACCAGAACACTAATATTCACAGAAAGCATTGTTCCTCATAACCTCAAACTGGAAACAACTCAAATATTCAACTGAGAAATGGATGAATAAAATGTGGTATGTCCAACCAATGGAATATTATTCACCCACAACATGAATAGGTCATGAAAACATTATGCCAAAAGAAGCATACTCAAGTTCACATACTGTATGATTCATTTATATGAAACATCCCTAAAAGGCAAATCTAAAGGGGCAGTGGTTGCCAGGAGGTAGGAGTAGAATGAATTGGGGAGTGATTATTTAATGGGCACAGAGCAGAGAGCTGTATTTTCTCTCCATATGATTTAAAAAATTTAGGTAAGAAAGAGCAGATTACTACCAGTTGACCTGTGTCATTTTTATTCCCAAGGCATTATCTCATTCGACAGGACTAGAGAATTTCTACTAAAAAGGACCCTCGTTTTAGCTGCATAATCAAATAGAAGATTTAGCATCTAATATTGAAGATCAATGGGGCTTATGTTTCTTAAAAAAAATCTTCCTAAATTATTTCTTTTTCATTTATTCAAGATTCAACAGGCTTCTTGCTTCTTGGTACTCAGAAAGAATAAAAATGGCTTGAAGGGAGGAAAAGCAGTTCCAGTCCAAGTTCTTATAAACACCTTCTGAACAGGGCTCACTTCAGTTAAAGGCCCAGCAATGCAGCTAGTGAAGCCCAAAAAGCTCTATGAAAGCTAGAAAAGCAGATAGAGATGCTTCTTTCCAATGCCTGGTTACCAAAGGCTAATGTTTTTCATGGCATGAGTTTATACAATACTTGGTAGCAGTATTAAAATAAAAATAATTGCTGCTTTAGGTCATTGCAAAAGTGCCTGAGACCTGAAGTACAAACGTTAAGACTGTTATTCCTTAATCTAACAGTCATTTCCCCATGCATTTTCAACAGTTCTTGATGTAATAATGGAACATGGGAAGAGGCAACTTGCTTTTGAACACAATATTCTCCCCTACCCAGAGAATAGAAAGGAAAAAACAATTGAGATAGAGAAAAAAGCAGTCACATTTAGATGTTGATATAAATCTTGTGTATTTTATGTTTGAACTATTAATTGTAGTCTGTTGGTTACTCAGTCATTCATTTAACAAACACTCATATGTACCAGGCACTGTACTAGAGTCTAGGAGTGATAGGGCACAAACCTTACCCATGGAAGTTAAATTTTTTATCTTCCCAGGATTACAACAGAGTGACAAGTGCTAAATGGGTAAACACAAAACAACAGCACACAGTAGCAGCCTACTCCAGTCCTGGGAGGTCATATTTCCTGCTAAAATGGAATCTAGGCTAAAGTGAAGAACCAGAGAAAGGCAGGTAGACAGGGGTGGTGATTTTTTTCTAGGCAGTTAACAAATGGCAAATCAGGAGGTCTCAACCTTGAAATGACTAGATGATACTGCTGCAAACAAGGCAAACATATTTTTCTGTGAATCATGTCCTTTCTACTAATGTTTATTTTGATTTTCAGCAAAGGACCCTCTCATTTTTGGACTGGAAAAATGGTCAATTTTTGTTTTATTTTTCTAATATCATAATATTGTATTTGCCTTTATGCCTTCTACACTAGACTATAATATCCTTGAGAAAAGAATTTGAGACTGTGTCTTATACTGTACTGTTACAGCTTTGCATGTGGCCTAATGAGCACTGAATGAAGGCCCTGAAAAACAATAATAGATATGATCTACTGGTTCAGAGTGCAAGCTTTTGTGATAGTCTCACAATGAATTCTGCTCAACCAATTATTTGCTACTTGGATTAGGTATTTTCCTATCAATAAAATGGGTATAATATATGAATACTTATATTCACAGGATGGTTAACAGGATATGATGTATATCAAGCATCCAAAAGAAGTATTCAATAAATGTTAGATACAATCTTTCTGTAAGTTAAAAAACATTAGTTTGAACATTCCAAACTTTTTCTTACATTATACAAATTTACCTTCAATACTAGAAATTCCTGGTAGGGAGATGGGTCTTAGTTGGGCAGCTTTCTCAAAATGATCTCCAAAAAACTGTGAAAGTTTTGGCAATGATGATGGCTTGGATGTGAAACTCTGAACTTGCTCTGTAACAAACAAATACACTTTTAGTATAATCAAATCTAACACTAAATTAAGCTAGTATTAAAGGCTACCTTCTAGGGCAATTGCATATATGCTTAATTTAAGAGAAACAGTTGAGAATTAAGTAGCATAGTTACTATATAAAGTTAAAGACTTGGACTAAGATATATATAAATATAAATATATTTGTGGATAAGGGAAAATGAATCAATAATATATATAGTTTGAAGAGGCAATCTCATTAGAGTATGTTATATAAATTTAGCATCCCTAATTAAAACATCTGAAATCTGAAGTGCTCCAAAATCTGAACTTTTTGAGCATCTGAACTTTTTTAAATAGCTGGGGATATAGCTTCGCAGCACAGTGCTTGCCTGGCAAGCATGAGGTCAAGAAGTTCGATTCCCAGTACCAAAATAACAAACCAAGAAAAAAAATGATATAAATAGAAAATTTCACACATTAACTCATGTATGTGATGGGTTGTAATCAAAATGAAGGTGCATTATATACTATATAAAATTATCATCAGGCTATGTATATAGGCATAAAACATAAATCAATTTCATGTTTAGACCTGAGTACCACCCCTAAGTCACCTCATTATGTACATGGATATATTTCCAAATCAGATATATTCCAAAATTTAAAACAAAATCTGAAATCTGATATATTTTCTATCCTAGATATTTTGGATTAGGGATACTCAAGCTGTAGTATAAATTAATATTGTATACATTTAGATGGTAATAGTTTAAACTACCAAGTAGTAACATAATGCTTGGATATTAAAGATCTTTTGACATCCTGCAAGATCTGCAGTAAGTCTGGCCTGGGGTAATGTGCTATCAGACAAGCTGAGGTTAAAAGAGCTCTGCTGTAAGATTATGTAGCATTGTGTTAGAACAAGGTCTCCCACTATAGTTCTTTTTCCTACCCAAGAGAATTCAATGTAGCTGTATTGTTTTTCTAAAACTGAAAAATACTTCTAGGAGGAGGGGGTCAAGGTCAACATAGTCCAATGCCTTTGTTATATCCTTGCAAGGCCTAAGTCAGTCTATGTTAATGTATCTGCTAACATTGATTAGTTATATCCCTTACCTAGAGCCAAGTATCCTTCCATCCCAATAAATCCATCATTATATGTTAATCGTTTTCAGGAAAACTAATATTTATTTTTAACTAAATTTTATGCACTTACAGAAATGAAAAGACTCCCATAAACAACATTTAGAACTAGTTTAATATACACTATAACAGTAACGTTTTTGCTTATAATTGGATGCAGACAGCATGGAGAAGTCTATTTCCAGCTAAACATTACCCATTCTTCCCTTAATAGACTAGAGTACAAATCATGTACAAAATGGGCTTTTTCTAAATGAAAGCAAAGTGCGTCAGCTTCATCTCAGTGCACTCAGGCATCATTCACTTGGTTCGATCAGTGCTGCTGGAATTCTTTCCCCGCTCTCTGGCTCTCTGTGTGGGAGGCAAGCTGCCCAAGCCTGCGTGAAATATTCAGAAGCCAGCCCAGTGCTCACCTTTGTCTGCAGTCTCGGGAGGCCTGTTGCTCTCAGGTTGGTTTGTGAGAGCACTGATCAGCTGAAGCTTCTCTCGTAGCTTGGATACTTGAGAATTTGAACTATCTTCTTTCTGCCCAAAACAAAGATCAAAGAAGGTTTAAGGTAAAGAAAGACTTCACCTCAATCTTCACTGTGTTCCTAGGGCCTATTTAGCATAGATGCTTGATCCCCAGGAGGTTTCTTCTAAAGGTGATGAAGGAATGAATTAGCAAATACTAGAGGGAACTTTGGTGCAGTGTTGATTAGGGTCTAGTTGGACCCTAAGGGGAACTTATACTCCAGGTGATTTTGATTCACTGTCAACATTTGACTGATGGGGGGAGGCATGTGCAGGGTCAGCAGTAAAGGAAATACTCCTTCACTCAGGTGTCTGTGAGATACTCATTTCCTAAATGAGGAAGATATTGTTTCCTAGGAGCTATTTCACACTAACTAAATAATTGTTCTGAATCTCTTGTATCACTTTGTGACCAGATCCCCTAAAGCAGAACTGTATGCTTGTATCACCTGAAGAAGAAAAAAACAGCAGAACCCAAACAAACTACAAGTATATGACCAATCCTTCCTGTCCCCTATAATGATTCAGCTGATGTAGCAAGTTATCATTAACATGAATAAGCAGTGATATTTCTAATTCAAAGTCTTAACTTCCTTATATCTTTGAAAAAAAATTCCCTCCTAGACTCTGTCTTAGTCCCAAGATGAATCCGAGTGGCACATAAAAATACATATAATTGTAAAAAGGGAGACATCTTGTTTTTCTGAAGCTAGTTTCTCACTGAATTCACACCACTGTGACAAGGCCCAATCCTATATTTATTAGAACAAGAACTCATCTAATATTTCTTTTATTCAATATGTGTTTACTTATCTCTCTTCTATCTTTACTTCTACACTAATAGCTACTGTATAGTAGGTTAGTCAGTCTCTATAGGAAGCTCCAATATGGAAATATGCAATCCTGATCAAAATACCAATTGCATACCTCACAGATCTAGAGAAAACATTCCTAAAATACATATGGAACCATAAGAGACCCAGGATAACAAAGGCAATTCTGGGCAACAAATGCAAGGAAGAAGACATCACAACTGTTCACTTAAAATTATACTACAAAGCTGCTATAATAAAGCAAGCATGGTACTGGCAAAAACAAAAAACAACAACAAAAAAAACACAGACCTGAGGATCAATAGAATAGAAAAGAAGATACAGACAGAGCAGAGATCCAAGATGGCCGATTGATGGGTAGCACGATAGAAAGCCTCTCTGAGAAAAACAACTCAGAAGCTAGAATCTGACACCATGGAGAAGACCAGATGAAAGGAGAGGAATTCTCGTGACCCAGGAAGAAACTGAGGAAAAAGAAAAAAAAAATAAAAAAAGAAGTGTGGACAGAGGGCTGGAGCTGGGCATGCCCTGGTAGCTGTGCTGGGCGTGTCTTAGAGTCAGATGACTCAAATCGAGCTGAAGTCGCATCCCTGCCTAGAGCGGGGGTTGGTGAGCTCAATATCATTGGCGGGAGGAGGCACTGCAACAGGGAGTAGAGATGGCGAGTGGAGCTGCATGGACTTTGGTGAGTGCTGGGAACTGGATTCCCCAGAGCGAGATGACCGGCTAGACAACATATTGGATTTGGGCAGGACAAGCTTCATTCAATGAGGCTTCAGTCAGAGGCTCCTGGCCCAAAGTGGATTGGTGGGATCTGCTTGGGCTGGGCCATGCCCCTGGCCGGGACCCAACAGCCAGGAACGAGGCTGTCCCAAACCTATGACATCCGCAGGGCACAACTAACGTGCTGAAGACACTCTATGGTTGAGAGGGGAGGGGCTGGCCCACATCACCCCTGCACCTCACAAATCAACAGCAAACAGGAGAGGGCAGCACTGCCCTAGCCAGTATGCTGCAGAGGGACTGTAAGCAATATGTAAAGGTCCTGAGACCTCCACCATTCACCTGTCTGAAAGAAACCAGAAATATGACAAGACAGAGAAACAACAAAAAGCTTCCAATCACCGACCCAGGGAAAATAAGCCCAGGAGAGGTAAATACAGAGGAGACTGAGGGCAGCAAACATGCAATATCAGACACGGCCTCATCGGAAATAAATACTTCCATGACCTCATCGATGAATTTAAATCTGAAATTCTAACTCAGGTGAAGCAAGATACAAGAAGATTAATAAAAGAAATGCTCGGCATTCCTCAAGAAGACACAAATGGAAGAATGGAGGAACCCAGAGAAAGGAGAGAAGCCTTTGATGAAGAATATAAACAAAATCTAGAATATATGAAACAGATCCAAAGAGAATATCAGGAAATTAAAAACTCCATTGAAAGCTGGCAAAACTTCTTAACAGAAACTAAAGACAGTCTTTCAAATGTTGAAGATAGGTTTGCAATGTATGATCATGAAAGGAAGGATCTCTTAAAAATAACAAGGAAACAAGATACAAAGGCTAGAAGATGACAAGAGGATTTGTAACTTAAGAATAAAAAATGTGAACGAAAAAGCAGGGACAAATACACATGAAATAAAAAGGCCATTCACAGAAATAATTAAGGAAAACTTCCCAAGCATAGGAAGTGATATTCAGATATACGAGGCACACAGAACTCCAGCCAGCTACAACCAAAACAGATCTACACCCAGACATATAATAATCAGGATCCCAGAAATCCATCACAAGAACAGAATATTAAAAGTAGTCAGAGAAAAGAAACAGATTATTTATAAAGGAAAACTCATCAAAATCACAATTAACTTCTTGATGCAAACTATCAAATCAAGAAGAACTTGGAGCAAAATATTCCAAGCCCTGAAAGAAAATAACCTCCAATACAGATTGATGTACCTTGCAAAACTGTCTCTCAAAATTAATGGAGAGACAAGATATTTCCACAACAAAGAGGAACTGGGGGAGTTCATGACCACCAATCAAACCCTGCAAAGAATACTGAAGGACATTCTAGAGAGAGAGAATAAAATCACCAGGATTCCAGGAACAATGGCAGAAAGGCCTCAATGAAAGGGGCAGATGGTGAAGTGAAGGAGAAAAGTAAATAACAATGACAGAAAAATAGCATAGCAGAGATAAGGCAGAAAAGCTTGGCTATATCGTCTTTTGTCTTGACTGATTTTATTTGAATCTGGTATGCTTGAGGGTGTCAAGTCTGGGAGTGGGGGCAACTACTCTGGGGATGGCAGGATTCAATACGATACCCATTCTAGTTTGATTATTAACTACCTTTGAAGTCCTATAATGTCTCCAATGTTTGGTTTTTATTAATAGTGCTATGTACTGCTAAGTTTAATTATACTATGCCTGACAACATAGACAATTTTATTGAGAATAGCAGGAGACATCATGGTGACTACCATAGACCACCTAGTATTGTGGTTTTATATGTCCTTTTCATTTCCTGTTTCTCCAGGAATCTGTATTGTTGACTTGTTTTGGTTTGTTTTTCAAATACAGGAAGGTTAGGTGTGCATTTAGAGACTTATACATGTGTAAAACTTCTAAACAGTTTATGAGAATGGATTATAGTTATTGTAAAAAAAGAGAGAGGAAAGGAAAGTATTCTAAAGGATATAACTGCATGTATGTTTGAATGTGTAGGATTGATGACCATATTACTAAGTTTTTGTTGGATAGATGAACAGAGCTAATTACAGTCTCACTGTTTAAATGTCTACTTTGTATGCTTTACTTTTGTAACTTGAACAATTACTTCTAGGAGGAAAATATGTAATTAGAAACTAGTGATTTCTTTTTTTTTTTAATTTTGTATTATTTCTACCTTCTGTTTTATTTTTTTCTTTAAAACAAAACAACAACAACAACAAAAAGAAGATACAGACACAACTACAAACACACTCAGCCACCTTATCTTTGACAAAGGGGTCAAACATATTCACTGGAAGAAAGATAGCCTCTTTAAATAGTTGGTGTTAGAAAAACTGGATTTCCATATGATGAAGACTTAAACTAGACCCATGCCTATCACGCACTAAACTAAAGTCAACATGGATCAAAGATCTAAATATTAAAACGGTAACTAATTATACTGGAAAACAAAGTAGATAGAAACCTCAAGGATCAGGGGTAATTTATGAACAAAAACCAAACTGCATGGGAAGTACTTCAAAGGATCAACAACTGGGATCCCATTGTATTAAAAAAATTTTGTATATCAAAAGAAATCACCAACAGGGCTGGAATTTAGCTCAGTGGCATAAGTGCCTGCCTGGCAAGTGCAAAGTCATGGGTTCAACCCCCATACCAAAAACAAAAACAAAAACAACAGAACAACAACAAAGAAATCACCAACAGAGCAAAAAGAAAACCTATGGATTGGGGAAAGATTTTTACCAACTGTCCCTCAGACAAAGGATTTCTATCCAGAATGTATACAGCATTGAAAAAAAGCAGGTCCCCAAATTCAAAGACCCAATCCAAAAATGGGCATCTGAGATGAATACACAATTCTTGGATGAAGAAATTCAATACATGAAAAAATGTTCCACATCATTGGTCATTTGAGAAATGCAAATTAAAACAACATTGATACCATCTTACTCCTGAAAGAATGGCCAATATCAAGAAATTAGTAACAAATGCTGGAGGGGCTGTGGGGAAAAGGAACTTGTCTCCACTGTTGGTGGGAGTGTAGACTGGTACAACCCCTGTGGAAATCAGTATGGAGATTCCTCAAAAAACTAGGATTGGAGGTCCCATTTGACCCATCTATTCTCCCTCTGGATATTTTCCTAGAAGAACTGAAGACATCATACCATAGCAATATATATGCACCTATATTTATAGCTGCACAATTTTTAATAGTCAGATCTTGGAAACAACTCAAATGCCCATCAACTGAAAATTGGATAAAGATGATGTGGTATTTTTATACAATGGAGTACTACTCCGCCAAAAAAAAGAAGGATAAACTGGAGGCTTTTATAGGTAAATGGATACAATTAGAGACCATACTCATGAGTGAAATAAATCAGACGTGCATGTGTAAACACTGTATTGTCTCCTTTGTTTAAGAAACTGAAAGCATAAGTAAGATCCAAAAGTTACAATGGATTTAATGAAATGGGAAAAAAACTGCTGAAAGAGAAAGAACAACTGGGATGGGATAAAAAAGAAAAGGAAGGGAAAAGGGAAAAAAATATATAAACACAAGATAACAAAGATAATTGTACCCACTAACTCTTAGTTCATGAAAAGGAACAGTTAGTGCTCATAATGTTTGATCAATTTTGCAGCCTGTATGTGGTAATGTGAGCAACTATTTTGAAGATAATATGCAATACAGTAACCACTGTTAAATTCCTATCGTCTTGTTTTGAAACCCTATCTTGTATTTTTTGTTGTTGTTGCTGCTGTGGTTCTTTTGTTTTTGCTGTTTTCTGTTTGCTTTTTCTTTCTCTTTAAAATAAAACAACAAAACAGCAACAACAACAAAAAAAAACATAAGATTTAAAAAAGTCAAAAAACTTAGCCAAATATGTACACTGGGTATTATGTTCTGATTTTTACTGTTAAAATGTGAACTATTGCTAAAGTAACCTCTTTTTCTAATACTATCCATTTGTTATTTTTGCTCAACACTTATTTCTTGTCATTCTCTAAGTGAAATTTGCAGAAGTAGTTAGAAAACTCAAAAAGTCCACCTAATGATGCACTGAAACCTTAAATATATGTGACTTTATCAAGTCAATACAAAGTTGCTAGAGATGAAAAAAACAAAGATAGCACTACATCAACAGCTGCCTGTTCTTGGTTCTAGTCCAAGTTCATTTTCTTTGAACCTCATATTCTCTGAATTTCTCAAATGTGGATTATCTGACTATTATCAGATAACATTTTAGTCACTCAGTCACAAACTTCTTGGCCTTTACTTTACTTTAGGCCAGATTACAATATTAAATGGTACTCCAATCAGAGAATGCGTTCTTTCCTCGTATATCAAAGCATACTGCAGATTTCTTATTTCATATTGACAGTATGTCTGGGTAGATATGCAGTAAAGGGAACTGGCTGAAGTTTAAATGGACTGGGACTGTATTGACACTACAATATAAACACAGGAAATGATTTTGAGGTTGAGCATCATTTTTAGATTATCTATGCATGTTTCTATGATTAGTACAGATAGTATCTTAGTTTATAAGTCATTTCCTGAAGGAAGCCTCCCTGACTTCTGTTAACCCTTCCTGACTTCTGTTAACCCTCCCTGACTTCTGTTAATACATCATATTCTATGCTTTTCTTTTGTAGCACTTATCAGACTTATGACTGATAAGTTGATTTTTATTTCTGGTTAAGCCACCTGTTATTTATCTTTATGGTTTGGGATTTATGATATCAGTTTTGATGGTTACTTGATCCAAAGATTCTTGTTTCAGATTGGCAGCCCATCACCTATCTTAGAGGGCAAAAAGAGTAAGAGGAAAAGATTAAAGACAATGATTAAAAGTTGATTGACATCCAGTACATTAAAACAAGCTGGTCAAGGTTCTTTTTGAGACAGGGTCTCACTAAGGAGTTCAGGCTGGCCTTGAACTCACTGTGCAGCCCAGGCAGCCTTCAACTTACAGTGATGTTCCTGCCCCAGCCTTAGGATGCTTAGTTCTAGGTGTGACTAGGACTATAGTTGGCTAGTCAAGCTTACTTAGAGGGGCTCAGATCATGTTCAGCAGAAATGGGAGATATGTTGTAGAATGCAGAGAAATGGGAGAATGGGAAGAAAGAGGGAAGAGGATCAAAGAGACAGAAAACAGAAACTGGTGCCTCTAGTTGTTTCAGTCAAAAACTTTGAAATATAAAAGGTGATAAAACTTTATCCAGATTTTGGATGGGCATGATGATGTTGCAAATAACAGTATGACACATGGACTTTATTACCAATTTTTTTCCCTGGAGAAAAATAAAACAGGGAAGACAAGAGCAGTAAGAGGAGTTTGTGTTAAAAACTTTAAAGGCACAATATTTATCAAATCATTCAAGGTGTCTAGTCCCTACTTAACTTAGCTGAGTTCTAAAGCCCTTTTATAAACAGGACTCCTTTAAACTTTGCAGCTTTGTAATAAATTACACACCCCTGTAAAGTGGAAGGGGAAATGGGAGGGGAATAGGTCTTCCTAATCTGCCCTTGAAAGC
The DNA here is from genome assembly GCA_004027455.1 of Hydrochoerus hydrochaeris. Lineage (NCBI taxonomy): Eukaryota > Metazoa > Chordata > Mammalia > Rodentia > Hydrochaeridae > Hydrochoerus > Hydrochoerus hydrochaeris. The sequence continues at coordinate 29,290 of PVLA01008214.1, forward strand.
CATGTCAACCTGCTTCTCTGTGGCAGAACCAGTTAAAAATCCTTGCCACGTACCAGAGTTTGACTCTCCTTTGGGCTTGCTTTCAGCCTTGTGAGTTATTTGAATTTATTTTACAATTTTCTGTATTTGGTTTCTATTTTATTTTAATATATACCTACATTTTTGTGTATGAAATCTTTAAGGTAAGGTCTGCAGTTGTTAAAAATAATACACAGAGATCTCACTGTCATATATATATGAAAGGTAACTTAAAAAAATTCTATCCATAAGAATATGAAAACCAGTAAACTGCAGGATTGGTCACTTATTAAACCAGTTAGTTAAATGATGGGTTGGACTCAATGACCTTGTAAGTTGATCTGGTCTGACCTGATCTAGTTTAAATGTTTTTTTTGACATTACATACAAAGAGCTCCCCTTAATTTGCAGATAGAAATAGGATAAATCTGAAAGCTAAGTTCAGGCTTAAAGAAATGGCAAAAGATTTTTTTGTAATAGTCATTGTCATCACTCCCACTTCTAATACTTTGCAAAGAAAAACATTAAGAGGATGCACCTTTGGAAATATGTACCAGAACCTCCCCACCAGATGGGCCACTGCAGCATTACAGACCTGTCATCTCTGCCAACCTCGTGGGGTGAGGCTTTGGCAACCACTAAGTATCTCTCTTTCCAAAGTGGAATAGCACTGCCTATGCTATTTACATCACAGAACTAGTGTAAACATTAAAGTAGACATTGATGAAAAATAATACAAATGTGTTGCTTCTCAAATATGCCAGAAGACTATTCTCAAAAGATGATGAAATGTTACCTAGGTACAGACAAAACACAATTCAACACAGATCATGTCACAAAAAATCTGAAAAACTTACCATGCTAGAGGTGAGGTTTGCTCTCTTTTCTATCTTGGTTAGAGCAACTGTGTCACTTTCTATCAGGTTTACTCTTTGGGTAACATTATTGAGTGTTTCATTCATTCCCTCTAGTTTAAGATCATTTTGTCTCTGGTACACCATTAGGGCACTATTTACTTCTTCGAAAGAGTTATGAAGGTACAGGATATCCTAGAGTGGAAATAAAGCAAGTTGCACAATCCAGCTAAAGATGTATATCAGACAAGTAGGCTAACAGCACCAAACAACCATTATTGTGTCAAGTTACTAAAGCAAACTCCTTTTCCTGGTTGTGAATGTCAATTGTCTGTCTCTGCCTTGTCCCTCACACTCTAAATTGTTCCTGGTTTACTCCCTCTGGAGTTGTTTAACCTCAGATAGATAGGAAAGGAAAGAAGGAAGAGACTACCTACATGATTCTCCCTGGTCTGAAAAAAGTGTTTGGGAATTGATTACCCAATGTTTTTCTCACTTGCTGGCAGGAAAGCCTGTTGGCTTATAAACAGAAAGTCCCATTAACCTAATTTGTCAGAACAAAACTACCTTAGAAACAATACCAATTACTGAATTGTTTCATGTAACAAAACTAAAACAAGTAGTGCATTATTTAGTACAAGCTTCAATTATTTTTATTGACATCCTCTGGTACTGATTGCTACTTAAAAAGGAATGATGACTATAGGGCTTAAAGGGCATTAAACTCAGGGCAGAAATTCTTCTTAGCAGAGATTTCCTTTATTCTCTTTAATGTGATTTTGAACTCAGTATCCTTTTTTCTCATCTCTTGCCTTTCATCTTTAGACTTTAGAAAATCCCAGTTTTTAAGGATATGCCTCCTAACATTCTTAGAATTACTATAGTTCAAAATAGCCATTGCTCTGGAATAATCTGCTACCCATCTATCTTTGACTTGCCCAGATTGCTATTTTTCATAGAGTTTCAGGATAATCTGGTCATTCTGACCTTCAAAATGGGAAAAGGAATTTACTCCAATGACACACAGAGGAAAAAGCAGAGTGTCAAGGAAGAGACAGGGTGGCTTTTTGGATCCCCAATATATCTACACACATCTCTCTTTGCTAAGCTATCAGGCAAGCAAAGAGATAGATGAGCCCATGCTGAGGCACCATAGCATTAAGCCCATACTCCTCAGGCTGCCTCTATAGCCCACCATAGTAGAAAGACAAAAAGTACCTGTTTCAAATTCTCACTGTGGGTTTTATTGTCAAGTTCTGATGTAGCTGAAGGTGTTGGAATGATCTGGTTGCTTCTGTTGATCTCCTTCAAGTGCTGATTCTGTTTAAATGAATGGAGGTTGGTGTAGGGAGCAAGTTACTACTAGGTCTACTGAGCCAACTAGGGTGGCTGTGGAACATGCTAGCCTCTCCAGGGTACATTCACAGATTTTAATTACAAGCACCCTATGAACCTATAGTGTAGCCAGTCTTGTGCTAAGCCCTGGGGGCACCACAAACTTTTGGGGATGCTCAGTGTGAAGGATGGATAGGATCAGTAATGCCCAGATTATTCTAGAGAATTGAGAACCTTTTAGTCTGCTTCTGATAATGGAATAAACTGAATAAAATATTTCTCCTGTCCCCTATCTATACTCCCAGAGAAACTGAAGAATCAATAGAATGTTCCCCTGACCAACTCAGTCTGAATCTGGGGTGGTACCATCATTTTTACTGGTCCAATAGAGTTTCAACATCACAAAAGCAACCAGTCATGTAACCACTGGCATCAGGCATGGAACACAACCACTGATCATGCATAGTATAGTGTCTCGCTTATAGCTCTTGCCAAGATCTATGTTGGAGGGTTACCGTCCTTTTCTGGCCCCTTCCCACTAGTCTCTCTTTGTAGAGATGAAAGTGTATCATGCTTATACTGTATATATTTTTCCACACTAGTGGGAAAAACTGCCTGTCTTAATCCTTCACTGTCTATAATTTAGTATAAAGTATGTCAGTTTTTGGATTACTACTGATAGTCATGGAAGTTCAAAAGAGGTAGATTAATTACAATAGAATACAATTGGTTAAAACAAATTGTTTCCCTTGCAATCTGAAATCCCAGACATTGAGCAAAACTTTTTATAATACATAAAAGCAACATTAAAGAGAAAGGAAGTAAAACTCATGATTCTAGAAAAAGGAATTTTTCACTGGGAAGGGGCATTTCAGAAAATGGTTCATTTGCCCGGGGATTTAGTTAAGCAGCATAAGCACCAGCCTGGCAAGCTCAAGGTCATGAGTTTGATCCCTGGTATAAAAAACAAAAAAGAAAATGGTTCATTATTTGAGAACATGCTTAAGATGAAAGAATTGCTAAGCCATAGGTTCTTTATTATTGTGGGTCAAGGAGTTACACAGTGGCAGATGGAACCAGGAGCCAGATGTCTGGACACTTAGATCAATGCTTTCCCCTCTGGGTGGGCCCCCAATAAATAACAGGAATACTGGTTCTGATGAAAATGAAAACACCTCCACCCTGGAGTTCTCTTAAAGAGCTTGGTTATCCCTGGTACAAACTTCCCAGTTTAAACTTATAACTCTGAATGCAAGAACATGGGTAGTTCTAGAAAATTAATCAACAGGCCAGGGAACTTTTGTGTGCTTTGAATAGTACTGATTTCATGTACATGTAACTCGTCTTTCCAGAAAGACAGCATGAGTTGTGTTGTTGTTTTTTACTCTACATAAAACTTCCATGAAGCTGTTATCCATTTAATTAAGGCCTCTGAATGGCTATGGACAGTTAACATCTGGAGTAATGTTGGGAGACCTGAAGATATTTAAAAACAATTCCTTGGCACCACAGGTTTTTGCTTCTGTCTTAGGTATCTGTCACTGCATAACAAATCATCTCCAAACTTTAAGACTTAAAACAATTATTTCACATGATTCTGCTGGTTGAATGTGCTCAGCTTGGGTGGGGTGCTTCTCCTATTCCATGTGGTATGGGCTGAGATCACACATATGGCTGCATTCCACTGGAGTGGAGCTGGAACACTCCGTATGGCCTTACGTACTCCAGACCAACCTCTTGTCTTGCCTTCTTAGCACTTGAGAATAAAAGAGCCCTGCTTAAGTTTCTGATGTTCAGAATAGTTAGAAATCATAACTTGTCTTGAGGCGGTCTGCTTTGTAGCACCAAATAACTGAGACAATTCTCTACTTCCTTTTCCTTTTTTCCTATTTTCCATCCTACCCATTTCATCCTCAGTAACTGTTTTATCATCATCTCCTCCAGTACCAAGTTTGTCAGAGATTCGCTTTCTTCTCTTAAGTTAGTTGCTTAACTTACAGTCTGAAGAACAATCAGTACATGTTACTTATTAGATATTTCAACAAATGCATAGTTTGTTATGTTCAGATCAGTAGAAAGTTGACATAGAAAAGGGTAAGTAAGAACATGTTGCCTATCTGCAGCATTTATAGATTTCCTTACCATATCACTCTGCAGTGATTCCATGGTTTTCTTGTGTTCATCCACAGTTTTCTGTATTGTCTCCACAGCAAGATGCACGCTGTTCAAAGTATTACCAATGGAAGCTACACTCTGAATGGAGAAACATAGGAATGTCAAGTTTTTTTCCTTCTTAAAAGTTGTATGAAGATGTAAGTGACATGTAATAAACTGCACATATTCAAAATGTATAATCTGATTATTCTGATATAAATATACCTGTGAAACTATTACCATGATCAAGTAAGCCTATAAGTTCTCTCTTCCTGTCTCCAGACAATCACTGTTCTACTTTCTGTCACTACTGATCAGTCACATTTTATAAAATTTTATATAAATGCAACCAATGAGTATACATTTTTTTAGTATGGTTTCTTTTACTAAAAGTAACTGAGATTCATTAATTTAGTTACTTAGCATGTTGCATTCCATTGCAAGGATACATCAATGTGTATTCACCTGCTGAGGGACATTTAGGTTGTTTTCAGTATTTATAATTACAGTAAAACTGTTATAAACATTCTTGTACAAGCTGTTACATGGGCTTATGCCTTTACTTCCCTTTATCATTAGTTTTGCATCGTCACAATAGTTAGGAGGAAATGGCTGATCATATGGTAGACCTACGCTTTTCAACTAAAATTAGAATTACAATTAAAAAGAAATTACATGATAAACTTTGAAGTTAGGTGTTTAGGATGACTTAACACTACAAAACGAGCTGCCTGTAATAAAAGCAGTGTGTGGCATCATCAATGCACAGATCTGCAGAGACAACATACTGAACAGAAGTCTCTAAGCTGAGATGCCATGTAAACGTTGTTCAAAAGCTACATTCAAAGACAGGTACTGTTAGAGAATCCTCCCTGGCTGGATGTCTAAGCCCATCAGGGTACATGGATAGTAAGCTCGTTTAGGAATTTTTTTAAGGAAACAGCTGACTGAGTCATAAAGTAGGGAATGAAACTCTAAAACTAGTATTCCCAACTTCAAAGTGCCTGGTACATTCTAGAGAATGATTATTGGATTCATGCATGCAAGGACAAATTAATTTCTTTTTGTAATACATGGTTTCCAGAGTTGCTTTAGTAAAATTACAGAGGCCTGCCCATGATTGTCCTACTTTTTTTTTTCCATTGGCACTTGGGAACAATGGCAAGAATCTGGCCTTGTCAAAGTTTTTTTTATCCTTTTTTTTTTATGTTGCAAGCAGATGATCATACTGCACACATGAACTATAGAGACTGAGCATACATGGATACTGTAGCTATAAAATAATAAGTTTTCTTTTTATTTATGGCTTCACTATTCTAGAAAAACACATTTATAGATAGTTGGATTCTGGCATATAATCAAATAAAAATCACAAACTAATTTTTTTTTTTTCTTGAGACAGAGTCTCACTATGTAGCCCAGGCCAGCCTTGAACTCATGGCTATCCTACCTCAGCTTTCTGAGTTCTGGAATTACAAGTGTGTGCCCAGTCATGCTAACTTTCAAAAGTCAAGGATCCTATACTTAATATCCACTGTTTGGGGTTTTCTTACTTCTGAATTTCTTCTTCCTGCTGTATGAATGTTCCTTGTGTTTATTTCAACACCTTCTTTTTCTTTACAACCCCTGTATCCTCTCCCCATGAAGCTTTAAGGATGCCTAAATATTATCTATCTGCTTGGTCCTTGCCTCCAACTCTAGGCCTGAATCCTAGGAATCAAGTAAACAGAAGTTCCAAATGATTGTTTGCCTAGGTTCTGGAGTCGAGGGTAGACATCTGTGGGTGAGTTGCTTATAGGATGTACTTGTTCACCTTTGTAAGAATAACATCAAATTGTTTTCGAAAGAGATTTTTTCCCAACATATACTCCCTAGCAGGAGTGTTTGAAAGTATCCTTGCTTCACACCCTTGCTAACACCTGTTCCGGAAATGTCTCACTTTTACATTTCCCTTAAGTCATCTTGTTTTTTACAAACACAATAACAAAAAACTCTCAACTTTTTCTCAACCATAAAAGAAGATATTTAGAGCAATCCTCATACATAGTTTATGTTCCTCTACAAAGACACTGCAAATGACAAATTGAAAGGGAAATGGTTGAAAGGCAAACCCATATATGCTAACCTAAGAGTTTCAGCAAAGCAATTTAGGGACTCAGAGAGACAAATGAAAAAGTGTGAACTCATAAACCACAGCTAAAGTAACCTATCGCAAATTAATGGCCTGATTAACCAGATCAAAATAAAGATGTTGTGAATTCTTTAGAATACAATGATATTTTCTATGACTGCCCTCTCAGGGCAGCTGATTTCAAATGTCAGACTTTCAAAGAAAACCTGAAAGAAGCTAGAATTGAAGGAGTAGGTTAATCTCAGTACCAATACATAGCACTGACCTTCTGAAGTCCCTCTACAGTGTTAGGCAGACTAATTAAGTCTGCAGCTGACTTGACATTGGCTTTGAGGTGGTTTACAGCAGAAGTCAACTGAAAAATCTGGAAGGGAAAAAGCAACAAGCAATGAATACAGAATTTATAGGATATACACTTCTTTCATAAACTTTGTGGTTGATGGTATCGATGTACCCTGGCAACTCACAGGAGCAGAGGAGCTATAGTACCTTGGCTAGAGCTGAGATTTGGAAGGCAGCAGTAATACACCTTTTTTCCCTGCCCAATTTAAACTAGTGCCAAAGAGGGAAAGGCAAGTATTATTCTTTACCCTAGTCCTGGCAGCTATAAGGTCCAAAAATCTTAAATTACCCAACAGATGCAGTAATTATCATACAATCCTTCAACAACCGAACAGGAAAAAAGCTAATGATCAAGAACCACTTCAAGATTTCATTTTGGTAAAATATAACACCTCAGTTATTTAACTGAACTTTTGTTCCTGTCCAAGTGGGAACATATTTTATAAAGTAAAAGCCCATCATCACAAAATAGAGTCTACATATACTGTATCCCGACAACTTGAACAGTACTTTCAACTGCTTGGGGATTTGGTTTTGGTTTAATAATGTGATTAATATTTCAGACTCAATAGCTCAACTAAAGTACTACTTTGTACCCTGAAGGCTCAATAAATACCCATTGACTCACTGACTGATGCAATGAATGTATTACAATAAGTACTGAATAAAAATGTGACTTTCTTTCTGCTACTTAGGGGTACAATTCTAAATAGCTGGACTTTTTGAATGGGGGCTGGGAGAACCTGCCTGCATAACATTCAATTTTAGGCTATGAAGATCATATTCTAACAATTTTTACAGTGTAGCTTAAAACATTCTTCAAAGATTCTGTCCCTGAATCCCTGAATTTGGAACACAGATCTAATAATAGTAATTAGAAGAGTGGCCTTTATACAGTAACCATTTCATTTCTGGGCACTTGCTCTAGGCTAAGCACTGTAGTAGGCCACAGATGGACATCAGACCAAGGAGAAACTGATTCCCTATCACTCCCTCAACAAATGCTTGGCATCTTCTCTGTGCCAAGCACTGCTACAGGCACTTAGGAGACAGTGGCAAGCCAGCCCATGGGGCTTTGCTCTCATGGAGTTTAACACTGGTAGAAGGTGACAGAAAAACAAAGAACAGCAGTAAGTCGGTCTGAACAAAGGAGTCCAGTGAGGAATCTGGTAACTCAGGATTTCAGGTTCTCATTTCCTTCTTTTGCTTAGGAGGGGTGAATGTTGAAGCTTAAGATCATTTTTCATTCATTCATTAATGCAACAAATATTTATCAAGCCCATATATATATATATATATATATATATATTTTTTTTTTTTTTTGTGAGACAGGGTCTCACTACATAATTCAGGCTGGTTATGAATTCACTATGTAGCCCAGGCTGGCCTTGAACTTGAGGCAGTCCTCCTGCCTCAGCCTCCAAAGTCAAGCCCTATTATATATTAGTAGTGAACAATACAGATATCTGGAATCTTTATGGTGCCTACATTTTAGATAGTTTTATGTATGAAAACACCATGTGGAATTGACTTGGTAGCTACTTTGGATCAAAAGGTTACAGAAAGGGCTGGATGTGCCTATAATCCCAGCACTCTGGGAGGCTGAAGCAGGATGATCACAAGTTTGAGCCTATAGGGAAGCCAAATTTAAATAGATCTATATAACAAGAAGAATCAATCACACAAAGATTGAATGTATACATCAGGGTTGAGGAAATTACTAGGGCAATTAAAAGAAGGTGCTTGGTATATTTAAAGGACAGAAAGATGTTTAGGTAGTAGATGTTGGCTAGAGATACAGAAAAGGGCCAGAACTGGTAGAAATGCCTTTGTAAATCAGAACAAAGATATAGACTGTATTTGAGCTGTAATGGGAAATGGTGGAATGATAATTACATGATTGTAAACACTTTGTGTGAATATTACTATTGCTGTCTTGTGTAAATAGGAGTCTAGGAAGAAGGTGATTTGGGTAGCTGGGTGAGAGACAATGGTAGTTTGGATTCCACTTGTATCAAAGGTAGTTACAGAAATCAAGATGACATGATTTTCTGGGACTAGATATGAGAGATGAGGAAAAAAAAATTAAGAAATTCATAAATCTTTCACTTCAAGGAGTTAAGAGGGCTTATTAAAGAAATAATTAAGCATTAACTGTGATACTGGGTAAAGTTTTGAAAAAATATTAGTGAAGGCAGAAAAAGACAGTCTTCTTTTTTTTTTTTTTTTTTCTTTTTGAGACAGGGTCTCGCTATGCAGTTCAGGCTGGCCTTGAGCTCACTTTGTAGCTTTGTAGCTCAGGCTGGTCTCGAACTCACAATGATCCTCCTGCCTCAGCATCCCATGTGCTGGGATTACAGGCATGAGCCACCACGCCCAGTGAAAAAGACAGTTTTTATTGAAGTAGGACTCAAGTAAATGCTGATGGAAAAGTTAAGTTTTATATGCAAAAATAAAGCAGGTGCCAGGTATGGTGGCGCATGCTTGTAATCCTAGCACTTAGGTGGCTGAGGTGGGAGGCTGGGCTACACAGGAAGACCTGTCTCAAAAACAAACAAACGAAAAAAATCTGCCAACCTTTCTAGGTTAAAAGTGTGACAGTGGCATTGGGGAATGGGTAGAGAACAACAGTATCATAGGTTTAGCATTACTTCTCAAAGTGACAATGATTTAATTATTGATGTTTCTCTCCTCCACAAGACTATAAACTCCATGTGATCAACGACCATGTCTGTTTTATATTCCACAACATGCCTGCCACAAAGACAGTAGTTCAGTGAGCATTTACTGAATGAATAGAAGAATGAATGGCTGAGAACTAACACTTGGGATGGATCCTGAGATGGCTAGTCCCACGCAGAATAGAGGGAAAGGCCAGGAGGTTAGAGATAAAGTTACATAAATAATGAATTTATTTTTCTCACAAATACAGTGCTATGACTATGAAAACAAAAACAGCAATAACAACAATATCATCATCATCATCATCATCATCATCATCATCAAAACAGTTTAATAACCACTGCAGAGGAATGTGTGATGGTTTGAAAAATGTATCTACAAATTCTTTAATAGTTTTCTCTTTAAGATAGACCTTAATTCCCTTCCCCTTGAGTATGGTTTGAACTTACATGACTTGCTTTTAGTGAAAAGACAAATGAAAACTTTGGAAACTAGGTAATATGTCAAAAGGCACTATTGCAATTAAGGCTGCCCTGCTCTCTTGGGTCCCTCACTCTGGGGAAGCTAGCTGCCATTTTGTGAGGAAATCGAAAAAGTCCCAGGTTGGGAGAAACTGAAATCTCTTGCCAATAGCCATGAGAGGACCTGCCAGGCCTATTCAGGCCTTCAGATGAGGAAATCCTGGCTGATATCTTAGCCTTAGAGACTAGCCAGAAGCATTCTGCTTAGCTGTTCCCCAAATCCTGACCTATAGAAACTGAGAAGAATAAATGCTGTCATTAAGCCACTAAAATTTGGGATGAAATGTAATCCAGCAGCAAATGTCTAACAGAGGTAATAAGAATTAAATGCCATACATAACTAAAGCTCTGAGCACAGTACTTTGCACAAAACAAAACATCAAATAAGTGACAGGTATTAGCAGTGAAATGTAATGAGCATTTAAACATGTTATTCTCCATAAGTGCTCTAAAATATGCAGACTACTTATCAACATTCTGATACTCTATCCCCTTAAAAACAGAGGTGAAAAACATCAACCCCTAGAGAGATACTTTTAGTAAATTATAAACCTCTTAAAATTAGTAATTATATCAAGGAAGTTTTCATCTATCCCTTTAAGAAGATATGAATAATATTAAGGTTTGAAAAGGACATAAGGAAACAAGCAGTCTCATATACTGTTTGTGAAAGCATAAATCAGAGAAGCCTTTTTAGAATTTATTTAGGAACAGCCTTCAGCATTTGAAGTGTTTAGGTCTTTAATCAGCAATTTCATTTCTTGAAATTGATTCTGACTGACTACTTGCTCATGTGCAAAAAGATATATGCACTAGGATATTTATGTCTTCTTTATTTGTAATAGCAAAGCAACTAGAAACAATCTAAATTCCTATCACCTAGGATGTAGATGAATTTGGTGAACAAAGCAAACTTTGGTACAACACATATTGAATGACCCCACTTATTTATATTCACAGGCTAACTCATAAGCTAATTCATATTAAAAGCTATTAAAGCTTTGTAAATGCCTAGAGGTTTGTAAAAGTGCAGCCCACATTATAGACAGTGGTTAACTACGAGGACAGAGAGCACAAAGGACAGAATGTGTGCGTGTGCATTTATTGGGGGCAAACAGATGGAGACCAAAGGAAATCTGCATGAGTTCTACATGTATTTTCTTTTTAAAATCTTGTATAATAATATACTCATATATTACTTACAAATTTTTAAAAGACAAAAGATGAGAAAAAATATATATGAAAAAAATCACATGATTTTTGGAAGGGATGCTCCTTTCTTCCAAGTCCTCCACTGGGCCTTCCAAGACCATCTGAGCATGTCTATGAAGTGGCAGAAAGGGTAAATTTCACTGATTGCCCTAAAGTATGAATATAATTAGCCCAAAATAAATTTGATGGACAAGAATTTAGTTATTCCAAGTGCTCTAATTATGTAAGTACCTCTGAGGCAACTTGAAACAAATGCAGGTAGGATTAGGTGAAGTATTGTTCCACCTCATACCATGCCACACTCAGTTCAGCTATCTTGCTGAAAGAGTATACTGAGGAGAGCTGATCATCAACTCTGCAGCTAACCAACACACTTAAAGCTTCTTATTCAGATCATACACTAGTCAGCTCTGTTTCCTATATTACAAAACCAGATTCCATCTTCCAGTCTTTCCCTCTTCAGTGCAGTAATGCCAACATCTGGGAAATTACAGCAAATCCATGTGATTAATGTACCATTTTATACTACAAAGTCAGAAATACTGGGGGTTTTTTTGGCTTTGGGTTTAAAGTTAAATGTTCTTTAAATAGTAAAGAAAAACTTACTAAAACACAGTCATTAAAGCTGAATGGTTATGAGTAGGGACTCCCCCTCAACCATGCAACCCCTCAGTAAGAATTCAACATTATATCCTTTCAACTTTACAGACTGCCTTCTGAATCCTGCAAAGGATATAAAGATGGGAGGCAGAATGGGAATTTGGAAAGAGGCTCTCAAGACTTAAATATTTTAACATTAGCCCTGCTATACAGCTGTATAACTGGGAAAACTATTTAACCTCTTAAAGCCTTTGTTTTCTTGCTTGTAAAATGAAATACCATTTCTACTTCACAGAAACAAAGAAAGGAGATTATACATAAGTGTATCTAACAGTGGCTTGCATAAGAAAACATTAAATGAATGCCAGTTATCATCTTCATTACTGTTACCTCCCCTGCAGCTGCCACCATCATTTTCATTGTCATGCTTAAGGCTCAGGACAGTGTACAACCTTCTAGTCCAATCAGATGTATAGACAAATAACTGAGAGGTACAGACTGTACTACAGATGGGCACTGAAGGTCCTTCTCGAAAATGGCTCTTGGTGCCTTCCTTTATCTCTGGCCTCTTTCCACCTAACTAGAACTATAATGAATGACTAAAATTCCCTGAACACGACACGTTTTTCACTGGTTTATTCTTTTATACATACGAAATAATTCTTATCAGTGTTAAGTTATCTTCTAGAAAAGCTGCAGCAAAAACTGAATTAGCAAATGCCAAAACCACTGCTCTTTGAGGAAACACAGGGTTAGTCTCTTTGATCACATTTTCATCCATTGATCAATACACTATATAACCTTGTTATTATGTGTTTTTCTGTTTAAACATTTTATTGAATACACAGTACTGACTCATTAATAATGAATTACATCCTGCCTGAAGGGAGTCTATTTAACATATATATTTTCTTTATATGGCACGAATCAGTTTCCTTCCCTTTAGGAATACTAGCTAGTACTTTAGCACTGCTGTGAGAGATATTTAAATAGTAAAATAACCAACCAAAAGCACAAAAGTATGAAAAATGTCACTGAATACTAGTATAGCACAAAAGACTTGTTTACAGCATGAGACCTAAAATAAGAAGGCAGCCTGTCATCTAGTTTGACCTCAGCCATAAACATATGTTGGATGAGTCAAATTTTTCTGTCAGTGAGTAACTACAAAGGCCTCTCAAGTATAGATTTTGGGGCTACCAGTAAATTTTAGGGAGTAAATGAATTTGCAAATATAGAATTATGAGGATCAGCTATATTTTAGTGCAAGCATCCTTCTCTCTTTGCAGAATTCAACTGGTTGACTCCTGTTTGTGTTTCAGGACTCAGTTCAGCATTTCTAGGAAACCTCCTGAGTCCAGACTGGATGAATATGCCCTCATAGTACTCATATGGACCTATATTTTATTGTTTATCAGGCTGTTTACTCTAGTTTATTTTCTTATTTCCTCCATTTGTCTGTAAGACCCTTGTGGGAAGGAATCACAGCATATCATTTTGCTTTAAAATCTACTATGGTCTGAATGTTCATGCCTCTAAAATTCACATGAAATCTAATCTCAAATGTGGTGTCTTTAAGACATAGAACCTTTGAGGTGTGATATGGGAGGGTTTCACCCTTAAGGATAGGATTAGACATCCTCATAAAAGAGGCCTAAGGAAGCTTGTTTTCCCCTTTTGCTATTTCAGGACACAGTAAGAAGGCACAATGAATGAAGCAGAATATGATATGAACCTTTGTCAGATACCAAATCTGCTGGCACCTTGAAATCAGAATTCTCATCCTCCAGAAACATGATCAATAAACTTCCGTTGTTTATGCTACTGATTCTGAGGTAGCTCATTATAACAGCCTGAATGGATTAAGAATATAAAGCCTAGATCTATAGAAGTAGTTTAATAAACATTTGTTGAATTAATGATCTTCAAGGAAAGGGGAGAAAACTCCTTATAATGGTAGTGAGGGAGGAATGAGTATAAAATCAGAAGTTTCAGGTCAGAGATTTAGCTCAGTGGTATAAGTGCCTGCCTGGCAAGCACACGGTCTTGAGTTTGATCCCCAGTACCAACACCTCCCCAAACAAAACAAAACAAAACAAAACAAAACACCCCCATAAAAAACAAAACAAAAAAACCCTAAAAAACCCCAGAGGTTTCATGAATAAAGCAAAAATGTAATAAAATTTCAGCTATTAAGGAATTTTTTCATAGAAAAGTTTGATTTAATTTTTTCTGAACTAATGGCTTTTTTCAGACTGTGTTATCTTCAACTCACATTGTGGTAAGAAGGGTTCTTGCTAAGTGATGTATTTGGTAAGCCACTTTGAAATGCTTTAAAAAAATGACAGTAAAAGCATCATAATTGACAGTTACCTTTAAGGTATAGAAACAGTTAAATATTCATTTTATTTTTATTATCAGTTTTTGTTGAAATGCCTCTTACTCAAACAGACCACCAGAGATGTATGTGTAGCATGAAATTTAGTAAATTACTCAGACAGAGTGCAGAACTCCTGTTGCAAACAACATGAAACTCTGCTTAACTATTGCCTATCTTTCTAAGTCCACACCAGTAGAAAATTCCTCCGCATCATGCTGGCTCCATCAGTCAGTCCCAGCATCTGACTGATGGAACCAGCATGATACAGAGGCCAAAATGAAAAGCATTTTAGTTCATTCTTCCTCAGTTTCACATATAAAGACTTAGGACTGAAGTAAACTTCCCCCTATACCTCCATATCCAGGCACTTTTTGCAATGATTCACAATAGTTTCAAGAAAAATTATATATTTAGGAATTAACAAAGGAAGTGAAAGATCTCTACAATGGAAACTACAGTACTCTGAAAAAGGAAATCTAAGAAGACATCAGAAAATGGCAAGTTATCCTCTGTTCCTGGATAGGCAGAATCAATAATGTCAAAATGGTCATATATCAAAACTGATATAGTAAAACTTTATTTTAGATTGTGAGTAACTTGTTCTGTGAATATTTGGGCGAGATGAACAAACATTTATAATAATTTTTTTTAATATAGGGTCTCATAATTCAGACCAGCCTTGAATTCATAGCAATCCTCTTGCCTCAGCCTCCCATGTGCCACCATGCCTAGCTCTAATAAATTTTAACTTGATAAAGGAGTGATGTCTTGCTGTGACAATGAACATTACACGACTCAGTTAATGGTTGTTTTCTCCCAACCCATACTCCCCTGCGGGATTGTGGGTGATCATCTCCAACAGCAAGAGGTCATGGAGGAGGTCTTATCTGCAGAGGAGGAGAAAAATGCAGACAAATCCCTCACTTCAAATGAGATTGGGGAGATGTGTAAAATATATGAAATTGCAAAATTTTCTAGAAAGCACCACCCATTAGCCCTGTAGCAGTGTGAGTGATAAATCTGTTTAACAATGCATGTCACATTTCTGTGAAATGCTCAAAAGGGACAGATTTCCTGTTAAACCTACATGGAAGGAAAAAGATTCCTTTAAGCCAATAGATAGTAGTGATTCTGCTAGTGATAGTGAAAGTCATCGTACACAATAACCCCCTTCTCTCGTCTGTCTCACACTAGCCACAAAAGTTTTTAAAGGTAAATGCAGGTTACTTTGTTTTGCTTTATATTTTTTATTTTATTATTATGTATGATACTACAGTATTGTAATCATTTTTATATTAATATTTTTGAGTCATAGGATAAATCATCTGAGTTTCTATTATTTCTTATGAGTAAATTGCTTTGATATATAAATGTTTTAGATTATGAGCATGTTTCTTGAATGAATTATTGCTCATAAACTAAGGTTTTACCTTGTGTAGATTTAATGCAATCTTAAAATATCAACAGCATTCTCATAGATATTATAATCAATTATTTCATGAATAAGTTTTTTATTCTTTCTCTCTCATTTTTTTGAGACAGAGTCTCACTATTTAGTCCAAGTTGGGCTTAAACTTGCGATGTAGCCCAGGCTGGCCTTGAACTTGAGATGTAACAGGGCTGGTCTGGAATTCAAGATATTTCTGTCTCAGCCTCCAGAGATGCTGCTGGGACTACAGCAGTGAACTTCATACATCATTTTAAAAAGCAAAATAAACTAAAAGATACATAGTAAGAGTCTCTGTTTTCAGAAATTTTTATTTCAGTAATACCTAGCATCTCAGTCCATTTTCTGTTGCTATAACTGAATACTACAGACTGAGTGATTCATAAAGAACAGAAGTTTATTTAGCTCATGGTAATGGAGGCTGAGACATCCAAGAACATGGTACCAGCATCTGGTGAGGACCCTCTTGCTCTGTCACAGTAAAGGACAGCAGCAGTCAGCCTGATTTCCTCTTCACTTGGTAGAACTCTATTTATTTGCAGAAAGGGTTAACATTGTACATATCTGGCAAATGTATAGCTATTATGTATTTTAACATGTTGGGATCATAGCATGCTAAATCGCAGCTTAACAAGTCAAATACCCTGGGCCAGAGATTTAGCTCAGTGGTACAAGTGCCTGCCTGGCAAGTACAAGGTCATGAGTTTGATTACCAGGGAAAAAAAAAAGAAAGAAAGAAAGAAAGAAAAGAAAGTTGAACACCCTAAAGTGAATTGCCTGCACCTACAAATTCAAACTAAAAAACCAACCAATCAAATCAAATATTCATTGTTTACATACAAATTTAAAAAACACACTTTTGCTACCTGCTTATTCATTTCTGTGATGTTGATCCAGATTTTGTTTAAGCCCAGGTCTCCAGATTCAATCTTCTCAAGTTGCTTTTGTTTGCTGAGAAGTTCTTCATTAAGTCTGGGGATTTCGTGGAATGAGCTTTTCTGATTAGATTCCACTAAAAGCAAACATAAGAAAAATCATAAACACACACAAAGTTCCCTCAGGGTCCCAAGATTAAAAATGAGCATATAGTAAGAAGGCAGATGTATTAGTTAATTTTGTATGACAATGATTACATTTATATTTATCGACTACATCATTCCTTTGTTTACATAAATGTGTATCTTTTAACACTGAATTATTTTAACTGGAGCCATCTCACTACTGGCAATAGAACATTTTAGTTAGGTGACTAAAAATTTTAGAAAAGAATATGAGCAGAAAGAATCAGATTTGAATTTCAACTCCATAACTTACTATGAGTTTGAGTAAATTATTTAAGTTCCTTGAACTCAGTTTCCTCATCTATGATTGTTAGAATGTCTGTAAATCACTTAATGCAGACATGTCACTTAATGTTAGACATATAGTAAGTGATAAAAAATACTGATCAGTTTAATTAAGGAAGATTTATAAACTTCATGAGTGGTCAAGTGACATTATATTTCCAAATTCTTAAATCAATTTTTCTATTTTAAATGGATCAACTGCAAGGGATTTTATAACTTTTCAAATACTGTTATGAAGATCAATATTTTTAATCGCTTTCCCAAAAAGCAAACAATGTTTTCTTAAATTTAAAAATTAACCCAAAGTTCAACATGAAATAGATTATAAAGAACATGCTAGTGAAATACAGAGTGACATCTGGACTTTTCTTTGGGAAACAACATTTCTTGAATGGTTTAGAGATTTGCCAGCCTGAAAGCAGAGACCTAAGAGAGTGCTTTTTCTTTTTTCTTTAAAAATCATTTTTCCTTTTAATGGAAAATAAAATATTGATAATAGCTGGTCCTGCAGAATAAAATCTGCACCATTTTTTTTTTAAAAAAGTCACAGTCTACCTGATTAGTTATTATATGCTTCCTTTAAAACCAATATCTGGCATTAAGGACCTATATAAAGCAATTTACTAAAATGTAACTCTAAAATTTGGTCTTATTTCTATATAATCTGCATTTAGAATACATTTGGCACATTTTAGGGACTCAATAAATATTTGTTGCCTGAATAAATCTTTGCTTAGCTCCCAACCACATTTCTAATCACTTTATATGCTTCTTCAATCTAACAAAAACTCAACAAATAAACCTAAACAAACATACTTAATAATAACACACAAAAAAACCCACACAAATTGATGGTGGTGAGTTTTTGAGCCTGCTCAATGAAAATTCAGAATAATTAAGGTTAGATTTTTTTGTTCACTAAAAAAAAAAAGGGGCCTGGGATTTAGCTCAGTGACATAAGCACCTGTCTGGCAAGTGCAAGGTCGTGAGTTTGATCCCTGGTACCAAATAAAATAAAATAAATTTTAAAAAAACACTTGCCAAAAGATTTAATTATAAATAAATAGACTTCCCTAAGTGTTTTTAATGTAGTATATGATTTACACATGGTTTTCAGGAATATAGTTATCTCAGATAGAACATTTTGCCACTCAGTCTAAACTAACGCAGCTCTTAGGCATGTCACTGAATTTCTTATACATTTTCAGCTAGATAGTAAAGAAAAACTCGTCCCATAGGTGTGTGCCATACTCAGGTTGTCACATATCCCAAAAAATCTCTCCTCTTCCTGAAGTCTGTATGAAGTAGGAGGTAAAAGTGGAAGAGGAAATAAGACAAACACACAAATAACCTGGGTTATAATAATTAACTAATAACTATATAAAGCTGATAAGCCCTAAAAACACTCTGGACTCTGAGTAATATATGAGCCAATAGGGGGTCATAATTGTTATCTGATTTGGGCTGTTTTAGGAGAGACAAGTCAAGTTCAGGTACTTTTATTACATAAATGAGAGGAAGTATATAGCACACACAACTTGCCAATAAATGTTCTTTCAACATGGAAAGCAGCTCATATAATGCTTAGCAAGTTAATTCTCAAAATATTTCCTAATCATTAGGATTAGGAAATAGAAATTTCTATAAACACCCTTCAAACAAAACATATATAATGCCAATAGCAATATTTTATATTTATCCAATGTCTTTCTAGTTTTTTTCTTTTTAAGACAGGGTCTTGAGGTCAGGCTGATACTGAACCTGTAGTAATCTTCCTGCCCTAACCTCCCAAGTGTTGCGATTATAGGTGTGTGCCACCTATTGTTTTTACAGTTTTCAATAAACCTTTTCAATAATTTGTTATTGATCTCTGACCATGTCCCCAACTGTGCATTTGGCACCAGGTATACAAAAGACCTTGAAGTTCTCAGTCTAGAGAGGAAGTGAGGCTTACTCCACAGTGTGACAGATGTTGAAACAGAGGAATACTCAAAGTGCTTTGACGGTAAATATACATTTTTATATCCTATGGATAAGAAAATGAAGGCTCCAAAGGAATAAAAGACTTGTCTAGATTTTGTAGCTAGGAATGAGATGCCAGGATTCAAACAGATGCTCTTAGGACCTGTCTCTTTTTAGTATATTCCTGATGTCACACACACGCCCATTCCCATTTTAGCACAATGTTTAAGGTCTGTACTAAACATTTTAGCACAATGTTTAAGGTCTGTACTAAACATTTAGCACAATGTTTAAGGTCTGTACTAAACATTTTAGCACAATGTTTAAGGTCTGTACTAAATGATCAAACCACCACTGTGCCTATATGGTCAGAAAAGAACATGCTTGATATTTTAATACTGTCTTATGTTTCAAATTTGTTTCCTTTATTCTAATGTTTCATGATTGAGTTATAGTGAGGGATGGTTGGGAATAGAATTTTCCTGAGAATAAGTGTGGAGGTCTTTTGAAATACCTGATTCTGGAAAAAGAAGAGTGAGATAGGAGTCTCAAAGTCAGCCAGTATTTTTAACTTAAGGATCAAGTTACTTCTTGGCTGCAAAGAAAATGTCAAGCCTATCTGCTTTGCTTTCTATTTCAAGTATTTTGGCAGTCTCTGTTTCTTTCCTCCCAAGTACCTTGGAAAAATTTTTGCAATAAATAAAAATGGCGTCTGAATTTTTCAAAAAGGTATTAAAGTCAGATAAGCAGGTAGTCTTATTTATAAATGTCAATGAATTCCCTGTTGCCTTAAGAAATAAGAAGTAAAAATTAACTTACTGAAACATATTTAAAGTAGAAACACAATTCAAAGAAAGTATTTAAACTTAACAAGATTGACCCCATTTAGTCAAGATAATTGGTTTGCATAAAAAGCCTTGGGCAAACAATCTATGGTAGCATAGGCTATTGCCCACCCCATGGCCCATTCTCTACCTTTCCTCAGAAAGTCCTGCTTTTAGATATTATAGGTGCTAGACTTTTTGTTGTATCAAATCAAAGCCAATAAAAATTGGATTGACAGTTTCAAGTCTGTTTTACTCAGCTGGCTGACAAATGTAGTGAAGGTCTCAGAAGAATGTTGCTCAGTGGTAGAAAGCTGGTTCCAGGGTCCAAGATATAATACTTAGCATTTTAAAATATGCTACTTCAAGGAATTGGTATTAATGAGTACTCAAAAAATATTTGTTGACTGTTAGAGAAACTACCTGTCCTTCATTTTCGAAACAAATTTCCTGAAAAACTGCTAATGTATGAATTATCTGGGTATCCTATAAACATAGGCACACAGCAAGCAGAGAAAAGAATCCCTATAAGGCAGAATTAAGGACTGCTTTGAAATGTACAAATCTATAGCTGTTTTATATGATCAAAAAAAGCTATGGCACAAGCTTAGGAAGCCCAGCTAATTATGGAGAGTTGATGGTTCAGAAATGTGTTCAGTGGTTACTTTTGGTTAAACACTAGTTTTGAGAACCTCATTTCCAAGTTATGATTACTATTTACATGAAAGCAAAAGACTGGACCTAGAAACACCTGGCAATACTGCAAGGACAGACATTTGGGTAGGAAAAAAACTACAAGGTACAAATTTTTTTTATTCTTTCCTTGTATTGTACTCTGATTTGACTGGTTGATAAAACACACAGGTCAGAGCGATTCTGGCAGAAAACTGGGTCCCCCACTCAGATTCCCTGAATCAGAAACTCAGAAGAAAATCTGAGTGAGTATTTAAACATTTTTTTCCTAAGCAACTTCATTAGAAATGCAACTAATATACCAAGGATTAGCTGTCCCCTAAGTCAGGTTTAGAACTTGAAAAACTGCAGGCAGCAAAGAGAAGCTGGGGTTAAAAAAAAGGTAGGATGTTATGATCTCTGAGGCTTAAGATAGGAAGAATTTTCTGGGGCTAGATTTCTTTATGACCTTGAGAAAGTCTGTGGTGTTTTCTGGGATACCAATGCTACTGAGGTTAGAGTTATCTATGATTAAGTTGAAACTAGTTCCTTAGCTTAGAAAATTAACCCTTGAAATCTAGAAATGAAAATTTCAGTGTTACTAAAAAAAGATATTTAGGTTACATTTGGTTGAAGCTATTATGTAAACATATCTTTCAGAAATATGCAAACTACAATTAGAATATATAATACTTTGTAACAAAACATCTCTTAAATCTTAAAACACATTCATAAGACAAAAATTTCTGTCAGTTGTATAGTGCTCAGGATAGGCACTACTATGGTTATTGATTTTAGTACCTGACTTTAGTAATTTATACAATTTAGTTCAAAGAGTCACAAAGATTTTCTAAAACTTCAAAATGGTAATACTCCTTAATGGTGTTTGAAGTTTTTTCCTTTGAAACACAAATAAGTGTAGTTAAAGACAGGAGAGAAATTTTTTTTTTTTCCTTGTTATGTAGTCTAGGCTGGCCTTGAACTCACTATGTAACCCAGGCTGTCTTTGAAGCACTCCCCTGCCTCAGGATTACAGATATGTGTCATCATACTCAGCTTGAGAAATTTATTAGTTTTTCCATGGTGCTTGAATGCTAATGTGCAGAAAACCAGCTTTTCTAGTACTTCTACTAGACTTCTCTTAGACTACTGACCCAAATTGATAGCAACGAAATCTGTAAGCACTTGAAGAAATGTGCGCATGCTTACACAGTCACTGTGAACAGTGATACACTATAGTAGCTGTTACATACATGGTCCTGGGCAAGAGAGCATCTATGACAAGTCTCAACTTTGCATACTTAGTCACTTAACACTTCCAAGCCTTTTTATTTTTTTTTTCCTGGTATTTTGAGATAAGATCTCTGGACTGGCCTTGGAACTTGCAGCAATTCTCTTGCCTTAGTCTCCCAAGTGCTGGGATTATAGGCATGTGATGCCACATCTGGCAACCCCCTTTTTTTTAAGAATACAAAAATGATAAAAAAATAATATTCATTTCACAGGACTATTTTAGGAATAAAATAATTCATTTGTGACTTGGCATATAATAGGCATTCCACATATGTTAACTATTACCATTACTAGTAGTGCTCATTCCTATGTCCTACATGGTGTTTAATTGGAAATCATTTGACAGTCCTACATTCTTTTGCAACTGGCAAAAGGAAACAGCCCAGTGTTGCCATGTCACAGGTGGAGGTTAACCAAAATTCTAGACTCCTGAAGCACTTCCCTTCTAAGTCGTCCTGAAGCATTCTAAGAGTTGAATGGAATGTCATTATTTCAGAGGTTAAGCCAGGCATGGTGGGGCATGCCTGTCACTCTAGCACTAGGGATCCCAGGAGGACTGCCACAAGTTCAAGGCCAGCCCGAACTATACAGTGAGACTCTATCTCAGATACTACTTGTCCTGGTGGTACATGAGAACTGTCTTTACTTATGGGTTTAAAAACAAATAATTGTTATACCATTTAAGCTGACAGCTGAGAATGAGGATAAAAATGCTGACAAGAATATATAATTTGTCCTAGAATGTGGGGGAAAAAAAAAAAAAGAGTTCAAGATTCAGCCTTGAAAAGGTGACCTGTCTTGTGCTCTGGGTGAAAGATCTGGGGATGACAATGTGCAAAGTATGTACTACTGTTGCCCCTGAATGACATGCTTTAAAATTTTGTTTTCTTTTTTTTTTTCTTTGAAAATGGATTTTAGAAAAGAAGAAGAAAGAAGGGTGAGGAGGACACCACTTACTTGTTCTAAATTTTTCCTTGAGGGCATCAAGATCCTCCTTGAGAGCAATTTGCATCCACACCAAGCCAACACAGGCCACAACACAGGCCGCGAGGATGACAAAAGCACAGAGGGGATAACAGATCTTGCAGCATCGTAAATAGTCTCCCCTATAAAAAGAACAAATCCAACCATTAGTATGAAAGTGATCATGAGTACAGTTTTATAGAAACTGTATACATACGTTGCCATGCAATTATCTTCTCTAATGAATGGCCAGGAGGTTTACCAGGGCAAATAGGATAATGTATTTACATCTAAATAGTAAAAAGTTAACTAAACACATAATATGATCTATTAAAATTTCTATTCAGTATGAAGGTTTTAAACTTTATGTGAAACTTCATGAGTGGTCCTGTGGGCCATGGGAAACACCTTTGGGCCTTGCAGACCACTACCCTCATTAATTCAAGAGGGAAGCCTTCTGAGACAAGCTCAGTTGGAAAAGTATAAAAACTAGCAGTTCTTTGCAATTCCATCACTGCACTGTAATTTATGTACTTCTCTCAAACACATGCTTTCTCAGTTATTGAAACCTTAAAAACTTCTGAGCAAGTCTTAACTGTAAATGTAACGAAAGAAACAGAATTTGTAAATTTTAGAGAACACCTGGTACCCTATAGTTCAGTGACGGTGAATCTTTCAGAGATTTCAATGATATCAGTTGGCTGTGGCATCCTTGCCATAGGTTCTCCACCACTGCTATAGTTTGTTGACTCAGAAGGAAGGAAACAAACAGGTGAGATTTCACACTAAACTCCATCCAGCCTCGAACATCTAAACTCAAGAGGGTATTTCAGAATTAACAAGCCTTCACACATCACACACAAAATTGGCCTTATATACTTAATCTGACAAAGTTCATTAGAAACCAAACTCTTCAACTAAAAAGATATATTTTAAATAAACAACAAAGATCCAACCTCTTTTAGCACCACAATCTTCTGCTAGTCTTTGCTTCCACCAAGGACACCTTCAAGGTTGCCTTTAGCCTCTTCCAACCTGAACCCTGATTCCCAACATCAGGGAATCATTGGGAAAAAGTTGCTTTTTTTTTTACCCTCACTCCTAAGCTACTCTCTAGGCCCATACTTTGTATGGTATGTATCTCATCATAGGCTTCCATCACCCCCCCCATTTAGATTTATTAAGAGTATAAAAATAATTAGCAATCTTAAGGTCCTTCATCCTTTTACTGTTTTTCTTTTTTTAAAAGGGTCTCCCTATGCAGTTCACTATGGCCTTGAATTTACTTTGTAGCCCAGGCTGGTCTCGAATTTGCAACAATCCTCCTGCCTTAGCCTCCTGAGTATTGGAATTACAGGATTACAGGTGTGCACCACCACACCAGGCTCCTACTTTCTTTTCTTTTTTTTTTTTTAAAGGCCTAGTCCTGAAAGCTTCCCTGCCCCACTTCTTAGCCTCATTCTGATGCCCTGGGCCCTTGGTACATTGCCTACACCCATATCTCCATCCTAGATCTAGAGTTGTCTTTTTACAACTAAAGACTCACCTTTAATTTACCCTTCATTCAGGATGCCCATTTACCTCTGACACTTTTCTTCCTATTTGCCTTCCAAGGTCTACCTCCTTCTCTTCCTAGACACTCTTTTCTTCTTACCATCAGTTTCTTTTGGTAATGCAAGGAGATCGCTTTTACTTCTCCTAGCCCTCACCACCGCATCACTTACTTGACAAATCGAGAGTGATTTCCAACTCCATCAAATTCCTCTTCCTCCTCTGAGCTGGACTCCGAGTCTGAGTCAGGAGGCTCAGTGCGAAGCAGGCGGTGGCTGCTACCGCCTTTTTTGGGCTTCTTTCTCCGGCTGTCTCCAGCCAAACCGATCAATGCATTGAGCTCTTTGCGCTTTTTCATCTTCTTGTGTGGGGTTAGTGGAGCACCCACTCCTGAGCTGCCAGGTTCGTACCCGACGCCCAATTCTCTTGCTGTCTTGGAGCTGCCTTCCAGTGTGAAAAATCCTGGGCCAGAGCCCCCCTGGTCACTCCCACCCAGGGGTGGGACTGACCAGATCCTCTGGGAGATGGAGAAGAGAGCCCAGAGGAAACTGGAACTCAGATGAGTGGGGGAAGTCAAACAAGATCCGCCAAGGAGTTGGTGACTGAAAAGTATAAAGCTCTGGGCATGGAATGTCAGTTAAGAGTGTAGAAAAGGTAAAAAATCCATCAAAAGTTAAGCGAAGAATGAAAGATTTACAGCTTTGTTAAGTTCAGTAATATTTCTAACAGTGATTTAGGAGTTCGGGAACACACAGGATATGTACTTTGGACCTCTAGGACAGGATTTTCAACGGAGAGAAAAAGAAACTTGTTCTTGAATGGGAGAAGGGAGAGTAATAGAGTACGACAGTTGGAACTCGCCAATCCCTGATAAGAAAGGTGTGTGTGGTGTCTATTCGCTACAACCCAAAAGTGGCAGCGGTGTGTGAGGGTGTGTGTGGTGGTGTCTAGCCGCTATAACCCAGACACTGCCTGGTGCGGAGAAAATGCCGGGGATAGGAAGCCAATTGGGGTGAGGGATGATCACCGTTCCTTGGCTTCCGTCCTGAGTTTGAAGGAGCTCGGCTCGGAGGTCTCGGCCTGAGATGAGTCAGTACCGCTCCTGGGAGACCCCAAGCCCTGCCAGTCCGGGCCTGGCACGGGGGTGGGGGGGGGCGGTGCTGAAGGGGCGACTGCCACTCTGACCTCCTCAAGCACTCTCTTAGTTTCAAGTATCTGGAAGGGCGACTTCAGCAACTCACATGCGCAGCTTCCACTGTAGCTGCGACTCCGGCCCCTACTCCGGCTCTGGCCGCTCCTGAAGCGCTGGCAGAGGCGGCGGCCGCGGGCTCCGGACCCGGGCCATCGCTCCGGCCACAGCTCACTTCCCCTTTGGCAGCTGCCGCCGGCACCGCCTGTCAGTAAGACGCGACAGAATTGGTCTCTCATCGGATGACGTCACGGCAGAGGACGCGAGTGGTGGCGGGAGGCGGGGCGTTAAAGGGGCCCGGCTCTGGCGAGGGCTGCGTCTGGCCGGCTGTGAGGGAGGCTCCGCCTGGAGGTGGGCATAAGGAAAAGAGGCTTGCCTGAGTCAAAGGAGGGTTATGTTTACCGAGGAACCCGGTCTGGAGAAGCCAGCCTAGAGCTCCACCCCTCTGACTTTTATTATTAAAAGTTTAGACGCGTTTCAGATTAATGATCTGGTTGACCACATTCATTCATTCAACACATGTTTATTGAGGGCAACATTTCAGGAGCTGCCCTACGGCTGGAGGTACAGCAAATAATCACTGTCCTTGCCTTCCAGAATAGGGTTGCCAGATTTAGCAAATGAAAATATAGGACATCCAATAAAGTTTGAATATCATGTAAACAGTGAAATTTTAAAAAATATAAATAAGTTCCATGCAACATCTGGGACATCCTCCTACTGACAAATGACTTGTTTACCAGAAGCTCAAATTCCACTGAGAATCCTGCTTTTATCTGTTCATTTATTCCTGCAGCTCACACTCTAGTGGTAGGAGAGCAATAATAAACAAATATATTAAATGTCAGGAGGTAATAAAACTGAGACTTGATAAGGTTGATGAGGAGTGCCTCTGTGATGAGTGGACCTTTGTCAGAGGTCCTGAGGAGCCTGGGGAGTGAGCTTTGCAATGAGTGCAGGCAAGACTCACCAGCAAGACCTGGTGTGGTTGGACCTGAAAAGCAAGAAGAACGAAGGAGAAGAGATCAGAGGAGGCATCCAGGACCAGACCTTGTAGGATCTCATGTAAAGATTTTAGGAAACCACTGGGCACTGTAAATTGAGAGGGGACATACTATGGCTTCCCAGTTTTTAAAAAGATCACTCCGATTATTGTGTAGAAAAAAGGAGAGCCAGAAACACAGCAGACAAGTTTGCCCTAGTCCAGGTAGAGATGATAAGTAAGGGTGAGAGCAGTAGAGATGGTGAACATTCTGGATGCTTCTTGAAAACAGAGATAGAGAAAACATTTGCTAATAGTTTAGATGGAAGACATGACAGAAAAAGGAGTCATGAGTGATTCTATGATGGAACAACTTGAAGTGGAACAACTGGAAAAAGGGCATTGGCATATACTGAGAGGGGAAAGTTTGGGGTAAGCTTGAGAAGCCAGTTTGATAGTCAAACAGAGATGTCCAGTGGGCTTCTTGCGATAGCCATTGGAAGTTCTGGGAGATTGGGATTTGAAATATACTGTAAATTAAGGAGTCATCAGATATAAATAGTATTTAAAGCAAAGTGCCTTTACTTGTTTGGAAGAAAGTCACTTAAAGCAATTTTTATACCCACATTCTTATTGTGGCAATTACATTGCCTTTGTCTCAGGATTCCCACCCAAATCCTGGGCCTATGTCTGATTTGTCTCTGTGTAGCACAGAGGTAGGCAGCTAACAACAATGACCCAATAAATATGTGATGAGTACACAAATGACAGTGTTGCATAGAGATGTAGATGGAGTTTTGGAATCAGGAGATGTGGGACTGGATCATGTCTCTAACCCCAGCTCTGTCAGTATGGAAGCCATTTAACTTTTCTGGGCCTTGGTTTTCCTCCATGTAAAGTGAGAATAAACACTTAATTCACAGGATAATAAGATGATTGTGCCAGTGCTTTTGAAATCCTAAATCGTCGTGTAGATGTTCCATTTTTACTATCCTTTTTTTGTTGTTTTTAGAGCTGTGATGCCCACATATAATAGCTACTAGCCACACATGGAACTAAAATTTACATTTAACTTAAAATAATATAAAAAAATTGAGTTGGTTCCCTCAGTATTACTGGTCACTGTGCTCACTAGCTGTATGTATGATTCCAACATCAAAAAAGTTTTATTGAACAGTTGAGTGCTAGTACTTCCCTGATGGGTTGGGAATGGACAGATGCAGCTCTAGATTTCCAGAACCATTTCAGAGACTCACCCTATGGCCACCAGAATCTGCAGGCAGAGAGATGGCTGTCCAGTGAATGACCCTTCTGTGTTATAGATGCTATATTCTTACAAAGGTAACAGAGACTGAGGAACCCAGGGGAACCCACCTGCAATGACTTTTGGTTAACCTGAGCTTCCCTCTCTTCTCATGGTGACCTCCTTCAGGACTGGCTACTGGGCAGGACATGAGTGGAGAGGCCAGTGCTTCTGCTGGGATTCTCTGTCCATCCATCTGTTTGTTCCTCCATCTGCCTGCTTGTTTATGCCCTGGAGATAATACCTCTCTTGTACTGGGCAAACATCCCCAGATGCTGAGTTACCCTTTGAACACTGCTGACCTGGTATTTCTTTTCTTTCAGGAGCTCTACGATAGCTCTCTGGCCTCCTTTCTTGGACCTGGAAGCCTTAAGGGATGGGATCCAACCAGATCTTTCAGAGCTGGGGCTGCTGTCCTGAGAGGCCCATGCTGCCCTCACATAGCAGGACTTCCCAAAGTAGCAACCCAGCTTTTCCTTTGTGAGTGTTATTCACATGATTCTGCACCTGTGGGGCCCTGTAACCTATTTAAAACTTGGTTGAAAGCAATGTGAGTCACTTTTACAATTCTCATGCTTTAATATTCCTGTCTGTAAAATGGTGATAAAAACATCCCCACCCTGCTTTCTGCTCAGTGTTGTCTGGGAGAGGGTGTGGCATGAAAGTATTTTGTGAGCTGTGAAGTGGCATGCAGTGTGGGTGGTTGTCATGTGCTAACTGCACCTGGCAGCTCTAGGGAAGGTGGGGTGCAAAGGTGATTCCTTTGTGCCTGTCTAAATGACAAAAGCAAATCTTGGAGCCTGTACTACCTTGGAAAACTCTACAGAGCGCTTTCACTTGGGTAAAGGAGACATAAAGTGGCAGCTTGCCCATGGTCATAGTCTGAAGTTAGAGATCTCTTTATTCCTGGACTAAAGCTCTTTAAGAACTTGGAGTCTTCTGTCTTCATGGGTGTAAGTCTCTGTGTGTGATCTTGGGAAAATTACTGAGCTTTGATGTTCACTTTTGTGAAGTGGTGGTAATACTAGTACCCAGACTGACTACATAATTTATAGGAGCCAGTGAAAATAAGAATGTGGGCGCTCTTGTTTAAAAAGAAAGAAAATAAAAAGCTTTTTTCCTTTTTTCTCCAACTTTTTACGACCTACTATGTTGCTCTAAGTAAATTTTTTTTTGTCTTTTTGAGACAGGGTCTTGCTTTGCAGTTCAGGCAGGCCTTAAGCTCACTTTGTAGCCCAGGCTGGTCTCGAACTCACAACAATCCTCCTGCCTCAGCCTCCCAAGTGCTGGGATTACAGGCATGAGCCACCACACCCAGTGCTCTAAATAAATTTTTATCAGTACATTTTCAGTACATAATGATGACATGAGGAGTTGGTCCATGTACATAACACATCTTAATTGTTTTCATCCCCTTTACCTCTCTTCCCTCCCTCCATCTCGTCCCTCTTTCCATTTGCTAAAAGATCTATCTCCATTTCCTATTATTCTTTTATTTTTGTCTATAATTTACCTAATTTAATTTACATAAGAGAAACCATGTGATATTTTGTTTGTCTGATTTATTTCACTTAACATTATGGTCTCAAGGTACATACATTTTCCTACAAATGATCACGTTTTCTTTTGTTATGGTGGAGCAGTACTCCATTGTGTATAAATACCTCATTTTCTTTATTCACTAATTTGTTGATGGACATACCCCTTCCAAGATTTGGCTATTATGTTTTTATTGTTCACCACTTCATGTTGTATTCCCTTGGGCCTGGTGATACAAGGTGAGTGCAAAATGTGGTAAGAGTGCAGGAGTCTCTTTCACTACTTGACATGCACAGCTGCCTTTCCTTTCCCTGTGCCTGCATCCAGACCTATGGAATTGGGGGGACTGGGTAAGGAGAGGGGATGGCTAGGGAGGAGGGAACAGGCAGCTGATAATCCATGTCAGGGAAAGGAGGGAGGGAGGCAGGACTCAGTGTGAATGGAGGCTCAAAATCCTCAGTGTGTACTCCATGTTTCATCAGGCTTCACGTACAGAACAAAAACTCAAAGGTACTGTACCATGTTATGAATTTCAAGATGGCTGCCACACAGCATGAAACTCCAAGTGTGGAGCCCCCTTCTGAGAGCGGCACTCTGCACACCTGCACCAGTCACACTCGTCCAAGCCTTGATAGTACCTAGTGCACAGAGTAATTGGGCAGAAGTAATGTTCCTGACATATAATAAGCGTTCAATAAATGCAAGCTGTACTAGTAATGTGATTATAAATTAGTAAGTATGATTTATTGCACATTTACAATGTGATTTTGATGATGCCTCAGTTGTGGGGATACATCTCCATTTACTTAATGGAAAGCATGCTTCCATTTGCTACAAGATCCCTCTTTGGCATTTTTTCTGGATGTTTTGTTATGGTTGAAGTGGGAAAAAACATAAGTAAATAAATATGGTTAAATACTTCTGTATCAGGCATTTTTGTTTTAATGTTCACTGCAGTGATTTAATCTGTAGTAGAGAAATGTCTTCTTGCTCTAAACAAGAAGGAAACTGATGCTTAGAGACTGATAGAAGCTTGCCCAGGGACACACAGTAAATCAGTTCCAGATGCAGGGTTTGAATCTGGATATGTCCACCTTTGACTTTTCTGTGCTTGATGCTCAGGGCCATATTGGCAGAGCCCCTTGCCTGGTTCCTTTGCAGCTCATTTGAAAAAAAAGACTACTCATTGAAGCTTCTCAGTTTTTTCTGGGATGATCTCGACTTATCCCAGCCTCTTTCCATATTTTTATGGCTGTGGTGGCAGCTGCATCCTGTACCTTAATGAGAAGCCTAAAGACAATGGGAAGGGGAAGGATCAGGTGGTAGGAAAGGGGCCAAGCAGCAAGCTAAACAATGGATTCTCTCCTCCTGGATCCAGAGCAGCTGGAAACAGCAACTTGTTCCCAGCATTATTGTAGGCAGGTGTGAGGACTCTCCTGCCTGGATTTTCCTATTTCAAGTACTGCCTCCTCTGAGTTACCACAAGCTTTTGTGCATTTGTGTAGCAACAGCCTCAGTTTCTCCATCTATAAACTATCTTTAGCATCCATAACAGAGTGTGAGGGAGGAGGGTTCATGTGCTGTTTGCTGAACTGAATTATTGCACATTGTGAAATTAAGGTTTTCAAACTTCTTCATTTTGGTGACCTCAATCTACCCATCCATCTATCCATCCATCCATCCATCCACTCACCCATCCATTCATCCATCCTGTCCTAAGGGAACCTCCACTTGTTTGTGAGGTCCTATGTGCTGTCCTCAAGCACACCATTAATAATCAGGCTCTGCCTGCAGGTGCTCCAAGGAAGCAGGCAATGCCTAGCTCTACAACCTAGGGGTAAATATCATACAAAATTTATAGTGAGGGAAAGGCAACCCTGGGGCGATGAGGTTTATTTTAGGATGAGAACAATAATCTTGGAAGAGAAGAACCTATACAATGGCCTCGGTTCACTTGTCTTGGCTTACACAACTGCCTCTGTGCCTGGGCATGAGCTAAAGAGGAAGCCATAAAGGGCCATGGAGGAAGACTTGGGGCCGTCTCAGTCTCTCCACTCTCTAGCTCTGTGATCTTAGGCAAGTTCCGCTTTCTTCATCTATAAATGAGCCTGTTTCTTCATCTATAAATTTGAATAATGTTCCCATGTGACAGGGATAAAGATTAAGTTTAAATGGTAGGTATCAAAGGGTTTCCAGGGAATTGCTAAGAGCACTTAGTGGGCCAGGAGCCCAGGGAACAGAACTTTGAGAAATCCCATTTGAACCAGGATGAAGAGAAAGAGACTGTAACAAAAAGGAGGGTTCTTCTCATGGAGGAGGCCCATCTGTGAGGTGTGAATGTGTATGTGAACGGGTGAGTGTATGTGCTTGTGTGCTTCTCCATCAAGCCTGAGTGTTCACAGATAACTGAGTGAGTGATAGGAGATGTGGAGACAGTAAATACATGTAAGAGTTCCTAAGAAAGGCTACCTGGACCCTCTTCAATTCTTTTCTGAGAACAACACTAACACTACCTAAGGCAACTCCAGCTTCCTGCAGTAACCTTCTTCACCAGAGGACTGGCTTTAGGGCTACTTTAGGCTTGTGCTGCTCTCTGCTGGTGTAGGGACAGCAGTGCTTCTCAAATGGGGTCAGTTCCCATTCACACAGGTAACTTCCTGCCCATGTCCAGCTCTGCGTTGGGCTTCTGGAGATAGTCGAAAGATTATTGTCCTACTGCTTAAACGTTCGTGTGTGTGTGTGTGTGTGTGTGTGTGTGACAGAAAGACAGAGACACATTTTTATGTGATCAATCCCATCATACAAGTTGCAGAAAAGAAGGTTGGCATGGTGAGAACTTTTCAAATGATGTTATCTTTCATTTATTCACTCATGCATTAATTTACTCATCCATAATATATTTATTCATCACTTAAAGTATTCCAAGGTCTTATTTTTGATCTGGAGCTGCAAAATGGGGTAAAATTACACAAAAATCCCCACCTGCATGAAGCATACATTCTTATAAAGGGAAACAATAAATAAGCGAAATGAATACATATAGTGATAGAAATGAATGTTAAGGAGAAAGATGATCAGGAGAGGAGAGCAAGGAGTATTGTTAGGATGACTGCAATTCTTGAAGTAACATTTGAATAAAAACCTGAGAAAAGAGGAAATTCACTTTTTGGACATGATTAACTAACTAGTAGTGAATATTCTGTTTTGCATAAATAACTAGAAAACTGAACAAATATAAGAAACAACTGTTTAGACATGGGATAACAGTCAGCACAGGACTGTAATCTCTGAAAGAAAACAAACAAAATGTTTTCATGGTCATGTACACTTTCTGCCTATATATACTTCCTGGCTCAGTAGAGAGAGGAAACCTGAGTAGAGGATAATGGTCTTTGTGTTTAAAATAGGCAATGGCATTTGGGAAAGCTAAGCCACTAGGATTTGCAGGAAGAATACTAAACATAATGAACTACTCAGAAAAAGAGCTCTGAAAACCTGTATAGGGTCACCCTTTAGTCACTGTCTGAGTAATAAGTTATGCACCTATAGAGTAAAACTTTGTGACTGTAAAACAGTAATAACTACTGGGAAACTATAAGCCAACAATTTCCAGAGTTCAGAAAACTGAGAGATAGTTAAGCTCTAATTGGCTGGGGTCAGAGGAACTTGCTGAACACCTGGATCATTCAGCAGAGACCTCCAAAGGATCATGATAGAAAGGCTAAACTAGTTTTTGGGTAAAGGCTTGAGGGTGGGTATGTCCAACACATGACCCACAGGCTACACGAGGTCCTGAAAAGCTAGTAATGTGGCCTCACAAGATCATAGTAAATTTTTTACATTATTATGTGAGTTTTAGTAATATTTTTCATGACTCTATTGCATGGTACTGATATAGGAGAAGGAAATTCCCAGCCTACTATATGTCTGGTACAAGTTTGTGTTCTCTAAAATTGAAGAATGAATTTTAGGAATAATGGAGGTTAAAACCAGAATCTATTGAGAGAAAGAAATCTTTTGTCTGAGACAAAAAACAGAAGGGGTCCTGAGTGGATTAACAAGGACTCTGTGTTTTCTAGGGATTTTTATAGAGTAAAATCACAAAGTGAGGCAGGTCTAAGGTGGGCATGAGGTGGGGCAAAACTATGGTCAACCAACAAGATTAATTGCACAGATAAAATTGACTTAATAAGGGACAAATGGGGGAGCAACTCATGTAGCAAGTGGGCATGCTTAAAGATGAGTGATTCTATAGGAGGTTGGGATAGTGACTCTTGGCTTTCTCAGGGTGATGGGGGATCTATTTAAAATATCAGTCCTTAGGATGTGGATGTATTTGTTTGATCTTTTGTCTTGAGGCCTGGCTCACAGTGGAAGGTGTCTGTCTCCTCCAAGATTGCAAGATGTTTGGTCTTCTGCACTGGCTCCTTTGAGGACCTAGCCCTATCTGACTTCCTATAATGTTTCTATCTAACTCAGCTGCCTATAACAGTACTTGATTGTAGACTGTGCAATGACCACAGGTAGTGTAGGGCACAGTGTAGCGCTAAGGTCTCCTTTTTTGCCTGCCATGTGCATTTGAATTAGAACCCAAGTTGTGGGGAACCAATCAGACAACTCTCCTTGACTCTCTTTGAAAAGAAGAGCAACTATCTCCATTTTGGATAGACTTGGCCCTATCTCCATGTATTGATAGGTTCAGAGATGGCTAGGCTATTTCTTTGTCCCTTCCATTGGTTTTAAGCCAATATAAACTGGACTAGCTGAGAAGCTGATGTGTAATCTCTGAAGCAAAGCATCAGTGTTACCCCGCCCAGTGACTCCTCAAACATGTGGTTGAGCCTGATGGGAAGGAGAGCTGTGCTACACGTTGTCAGCTGGGACCGAGTCTTGAGAAACAGGCTATGACTTCCCAGGGCAAAAAGGATTGTGCATCAGAACTGAAGCACCAAGCCCATTATTAGATACTAGCTCAGGTGTGTTATGCAGAGTACTGTCTCTGCATTTCTTGCCCTCTGTGTATTGCAGAGGTGATCTCAGATCTCCTACCTAGCCCAGCTCAAGGTAGTAACTTATTTCTCACCACTCTCACTGTCACTCATGCCTGAGCCACTTCCCTCATGGAGAATTAATAAAACCCAAGTTGGGCTCTGGGTGTGATCTCTATTCTGGTGAACCGCCATCTTGGCCAGACTTAGGACCCCTGGGTTCCCCATAACTGTATTTATGTCTTAGTGTCTTTATTCTTGCCTTCAGTTGCACTGGAAGTGGTAGATAGAAATTAACTCACTAGAATTCCAGTTACTTGTCCTTGGGATTACAAATATAAACCTTTCTAGACTACAAGGACAAGAAAGGGTTCTCTATACTGGATGTCTCAAATGTTGCACATACTTGTGCAATTTGATGAGTAAAACAGCCAGCAGAGACCTGGCCAAGATTCCCCAACTGCCTGTGTGAGGGATATGGCGAAGGATGAGGGAAAAACAGAAACAAATTTGGTAATTCATAAAAGGGGAGCTGGAAGTTCAGTGTCTTAAGGATGGGCAGAGACAATGAAACTGAACTAGCCACTGTTTATTTGGTGCACACAATAATTGGAGGGAGTATGGGATGATTTAGAGCTCAGTGGTGACCTTAAATTGATGAAAATCTTCTGTTGATGAAGATCAATCGAAATGACTCAGAGGGCAGTGGTGATCCTATGCTGACATAATCTTGCCCTAGAGCATCATAGCATCAGGGGACTGTTAAGACCATCATTAAGGCCTCCAGGCCATGGCTTCAATTTGTGATTTCTGGTCCCCAACAAGTAGCCAGGCATTACCTACACATGCATATACCTGTGAAGGCAGCTGCTTATTGTTATTAAGCTGATGTGTAAGTGTTATTTTATTCTTAAACTTGGGCTTGTGATATTTTGTTACAACATAACATCATGGCCTACACAAACAAAATAACTACCATTCTTTAAAGGAGAGGGTCAAAATTCAGACTGTCAACAGTGGGACACTGTCAAGTCCCATGTTCAAATAAAATGTTTGGACATGTAAATAAACCAGAAAATATGACCTATAACCAGGAGAAAAAGCACTCTATAGCAACAGACAAAGAAAATGAGAGAAACAGTGGAATCAGTAGACATAGATTTTGAAATAGCTATTGTAAATTATATTAAGAAATATGAATAAAACATGAACCAAATCAGTAAATAAGTACTAGTTAACACATAAAACTTCTAGAGTTTAGTAACTATTAAACTCTATTAACAGTTTAATAGCTGAACTAAAAAAGGTACTGTGCACCTTACCAGCAGGTTAGAAACTGAAGGAGAAAAGATGAGTGAATTTGAAAATTTAGTAATAGAGATTATCTAAAGTGTGGCACAGAATGGAAAAAAAAACACTTCAGTATCTGTAAGACAGTATCAAATGGTGTAATGTATGTATAACTAACTGGGGCATTAGGAAGGGTAAGGGAAAATTTTTTGAAAAAATATCCCCAAATTTCCCAAACTTGAAGAATATTAACAACAGTCCCCAAGAAGTGCAACAAATCCAAAGTAGGATAAACACATTGAAAACCATACTAACGCCCATAATAACCAATGTATCAAGAAAAGAAAAGAAATAAAAGCAGTGATTCAGAGAAAATATTAAAGCGACAAAAAGAATGTATTATAAGGGGATAAAGATGAAATTAATCATTTATTTCTTATTACATCATAAGAACAACTTTAAAGAGACAAGAGAAAAAAAGTCAGACTAAAATTCTGTGCCTAATGAAAATACTCTTCAAAAAATGAATGCAAGAAAAAGACACTTTCAGATAAGTAAAAGCTTAAGAATTTATGTCAATTATGTGGCTCTATATGTTAAAAAAATTCTTCAGGTTGTAATAAAATAATACCAACTGGAAATTTGGATCTATACCAAAGAATGATATATTTCTAGCTAGACCAAAACTGAGAAAACAGAAAGACACAAAGTATCAACTTGATAATGAAAGAAAACATTACTATATATTCTAAGGATTTGAAAAGAAAAATAAGATAACTTTTTTTTTTTTGGTATTGGGGATCGAACTCCTGACCTCATGCTTGCCAGGTAGGCACTTCTGGCACTGAACTTAATCCCCGACCCAATAAGATAATATTTAAAAATAAACTTTGTGCCAATAAATTTGACAACTTAGATGAACTGGACAAATTCCTTGAGAAATACAAACTGCCTAAGCTTACTCAAGAAAAAAAACCTCTGAGTGTCTATTAAATAAACTAAATAGTGTACGTGATTACAACCTACCCCTCATAAATACAAAAAAAGAGAGCCAGGTCTTGGCTATATAGCTTCACTTGTAAATTCTGTTGAGTATAATAATAATAATGATAATAATAATATACAAATTTAATATAGACTTATTGAAAAAATATGGGATAAGGAAAATTTCCAGTTTATATTTTGAAGCTGGTGCTAGCCTAATGTTAAAATCAGTTAAGACATTGCAAGGTAAGAAAACTACAGATCATATTCTCTTTGAAAAAAAGGTACAGCTGGGCGATGTGGTGCATGCCTGTAATCCCAACATTTGGGAGTTTGAGACAGGATGATTATCATGAATTCAAAGTCAGCCTTGACTACATAGTGAGACCCTGTCTCCAAAAAAGGTATAAAAATATTCAACAAGTATTAACAAAATAAAACCAAAAATATGTAAAATATAATGACTAAACTGGGGTTCATCCCAGCAATTAAATATTGGTTTAATATTTGAGAATCAATGTAACTCATCATGTATAGTAAGGGAGGAAGACAGTATGATCATCATATCATGGGCACAAAAAGGCATTTGCTGGCCCTTACCACTGAGGAAAGGAACTTCCTTAGTGTGACAAACGCATCTGTGAAAACCTGGAACTAATATTGCACAATTCTGAGAGGTCAAACACTCTATCTAAGATCAGGAATAAGACAAGGGTGCCTGCTTTTATCACTTCTGCTCAATTTTGTACCAATGTGACAGTCAGTGACACAGCCAAAACCAAAAAACAAAAACATACCACTATTTATGCAGAAGTAAAGCTATTTTGATTTACAAAAGGTGAGACGAAGGGTATTAAGGAAACTACAAAAAAGTTATTAGAATTAATATTAATTTAGCAAAGTCAAAGGATAAAAGCTCAATTTATACATATCAATTGCGTTTTTATATATTAGGAATGAGAATTACAAACAACTGATAATTGGAAAATAAAACTTAAAATTATTACTTACAATAATATAAAGCATGAAATATTTATGGATGTTTCAGGAATTATGCATAAAATTATGTATGCACATGGGAAGTGTAACACGTTGCTAGAGACCCAAGTAAATCAAAGCATGAACTATGTTTGTAGGTTGGGAGACACTGCTGTTACTCAAAAATTGATCTATAGGTTGATTGTGGCTTTTTTCTTTTTCTTGTCTTCCTTTTTCTTTCTTTTCTTTTCTTTTTTTCCTCCCTGATTCTGAGGATCAAACCCATGGCTGCAAGCGTGCTAGAGAAGGGATTTACCACTGAGCCACATTCCCAGCCTTTCAGTAAAATCTTAAGCAAAAGGCCAGTAGCCTTTTTCTGTTTTTGTAACCTTCTAAATTAAAAATATATGTTTATATACTTTAATATATATAAAATTGAACAGAACCTAGAATAGTCCAAAAACTTCTGAAAGACAAAAATGTTGGAAGATTTATACTATTTGATTCCAAGATGTAACAGATATAATGGTAACCATGATGTGAGAAATGTTAGGGAGCAAATTACATGGAAATCTTGGGAGAAATGATCTCACATAAAGGAAGAGAAAGTTAAAAAAAAAAAGAAAAGAAGTGAGAGTGTAAGTAGCTTAAGGAGGGAGCATGTTTGACATGTTTGAGAACAGTGAGGGTACCAGTATGGCTGCAGTGGAATGGTGGAGGCAGAAAGTAGCTGAAGATAAGGTCAGATAGGTGGTGGAAAGTCAACTAATTTGGAGCCCTGTAGGCTCTTGCAAACACTATAACCTTTATTATAAGTTAGGGAGCCATTAAAGAGTGCTAAGAGAAATTATATGATCTCTCTTTAATGTTTTTAACAGGATCATCCTTGTTGCTATATTCAGAGTAGAATCAAAGGGCAGGGAAGGGCAGAAGCAGGGAAAAAAATTTGGAGGCTACTGCAGTAATACAGAGGTAATGATGATTTAGATTATGGTGGAGGTGGTGTGAATTGGTTGGATTATGAATCTACTTTGAAAGTAGAGCTGACTGGCCTTGCTGAGCTAGATCCCCAGCCCCTGCAGTATCATTCTGACTCAGTCACTTTCCTAGCTTCCAACCTAGGTTGGGGGCTGTTGGAGGTGGCTCAGGACTTACTTGGTTCCTAAGTCCTGTTTCTACTCATGGCCTACTTCTCCCTCTGCTTATTAGTTATCTTGAGCAACCCATAGATCCACATTTTCTGGTACTTAATCTTTCCATGTTAATTTTTTCTTGTAAAATCCCTTTATGTTTCCTTGATCTAGGTAAATCTTAGGTGCTATTTCACGCTCAATTTAGGTGTACTCATTTCCGGAAAACTGACCCTGACTCCTCTCAAGTTACTTAAGAGACTTCCTTTTCTTCCCCTTCTTTTAAATTGACAATATGCTCAAAACTGGTTTATAAATCTGAACTTGTGACTCGACATTGTTTTTGTTGGTCCTTGCATGCATTGCTTTCTTTTTCTCCCTTTTCCTCCTCTTCCTCTTCCTCTCTCTCTCTCTGTCTCTCCCCAATCCAGTCCAACAATTAATAATAATTTACATTTAAGTATCCATTCCCTTTCTCCATCCCCAGGTAAACACTATCCTGAAATTTACATTTTAATTTATTTGATTAAAAATATATTACCTAACTTTAAACAATTTTCATTGGCATTAAAATTTATAAAAAGGATAGCATGCTGTATCACTCTTCTGAGACTTGTTTTCTCATTTTGTTATAATCTTACCAAGGTCCATTCATGTTGTTTTATGGGCAATAGTTTACTTATTTTGGCTGGATTATAAAAGCATTCTTTTGTATACATATATTACAATTTATTTGTCCATTTTCCTGTCAGTGAGCATTGAAATTGTTGCTATTATTACAAATCATACTCCTGGAGATGGTGATTGGAGGCAAATGGGCTCCTTGAGCATTGAAATTGTTGCTATTATTACAAATCATACTCCTGGAGATGGTGATTGGAGGCAAATGGGCTCCTCCATCTTTTCAGAGCTATATTTGAATAAAAACTTTTTTCCTTTTTATCAAATGCCTCCTTTGATTTGGTCATTGGCAAGCAAACAGACCCAAGTATGTAATTTAAGTGGTCTGTAACAGTTTTGGCAGAGTCAGCCAGGATGTAAGCCTAGCTATTGAGTATCATGCATCTCAACAGGCCCTTGGGAAAAGGAACTGACTGTTCCTGGCTAGCTGAACCTAGGGTCATGACTCCGGGGACATTCCATCACCTGCTAGGCACACTTTTGCACCCAGGAATCTCCCTTTTCCTTTTCATGGCATCAGGTGGCTATAAATGCTTTTGTTGATAAAAGGAAAATAGGTTGTTTGGGGAGCTGACAAGTTCTGCCTGGTCTCCTGCTGGAAAGGGCATTCCAGGGATCTACTGTCTCTACAACTTGGACCTTCTCTTAGGTCATTCAGTAGTACCATTTGGGTGAAGGAAGGACATACACTGTAGTTTTGCACTTATTGCAGGTCATTCTTTAAAATTTTATTTTAAAGAACCTAAAAAAGGATAAAACCAATAAAAAAAACCAGTGTAAGAGATACAGGACTTCAAAACATTACAAAATCAACAATTGTTATCATAATGCCCTTTGATGTTTTCAAAATATCAGCAGGTAACTTTGGACATAGTAAAAATTAAACAGAACAGAATAGACTAGAAACAATAAAAGCAAAACAATGAATGCAATAAAGGATTTCAAAACAAACCAATAGTAAATCCAAAATTGCTACCATAATGTTTCTTACTGTCTTTAAAATAGCTGCTCCTGTCATAGGATTTAACATAACCAAACAGAACAAAAGAGAATCAAACTCAACCCCAAAAAACAACAGAAATGATATAGAACTTCAAAATAAGACCATAAGAAATCAACAATGGCTACAACCCTCAGAAGGAAATCCCTCCTGGATGCCACACTATGTACCACTATCCTCTGAATCTATGATCAGACCACTGGCCCCAGACCTGCAAGGTCAGTGAAACACCAAAGCACTACAAGTATCCAATTGTATTTCACCTCCATAACTATCATCACAGTCTGTGTTTCTCTCAGATAAGCTGATCACTTAAGGGGTGGGGAATTGGTACTTCTTGTTTGTCAACCTGCACACCGGAAGAGGCTTGGTCTGGCTGTTCCAAGTCTGGCAGTGGCTTGCACATGGTGTTGGTTCCCAGAATAGGCTTGCTTGCTGGTCTTTTTGAAGTACTTATTTGTTTTGGTTTACATTGACATTCTTTTGTCTGCTTTGTTTCTTTTGCCTTTCTCCTTATGTAATTATCTTCATTCTAGGATAAGCACAGGGTTTCAGTACCATGTAGAATTAAGCAAGCTGTTTTGGGCTTCAAGTTGTTCTGAGACTTCTTTATGAGCCAACATAGAGTTCAAAGTTGTTGAACCATTTGCCAACAAAAGCACCTGGATCTATCCCTTGCCCAAAATACCTTTGTTTTTTACATGTACCCCTGATACATGACTCATTTCCTTATCAATCAATATTAGCTAAGTTAAAATAAAATAAAATAAAATGATTAGCTAAGTGATGATACTTGTGATAACATAGGTTGATTATAGTTTGACCCACATTGAACCCACAGTGTGACTTTGATGCACAAATCACTCTGACAAAGGGCCTTGGTAGCTTCCCCATTTAGGATTCCTCCTAGAAATCCAGGAGCTATTCTTCTTTATTTCCAATAAAACTTTCCTAACATCTTCCTTTGGTTCAGGACTTCATTCTTCTTTGATACCACAAACTTAACACATTTGACGTCTAACAGGTTGGGAGTTATATTTCTCCTTTGTCACTAAGAGGCAATATATTCCTAGACACTGGTTAGAAGAGTCATGGTTTATGGCTTTTAAATCCCTGACAGAAATAAAGTAACCCACAAATCACGGTTTTAATGAGTAGCCAGTAAGGGCTGGGTTTGGCCCATTTCCCCTCTCCATGGTAGTTTCTATGCCATGGTTGTATTAGTTTCAGGAATGGTTAGTTCCAGAATGCTCTTGGGACTGCTTTCTTTAACAAGTGTGGTTTACCAGGACTAAGCTTCTGGTTGGTTAATCTACTGAGCAGAAGTTGAGTTGGATAATAGACATATCCTACGGTTCGTTACAGTAGAAAAGGGGGAGTAATTAAAAATCTTATGTTTATTAGGTAATTAGCACTTCTGCTTCTTCTGCTTCTGCTTATTTTTCTTCTGCTTCTGCTTCTTCTTCTTCTGCCTCTTCTGCTGCCTGGGAATTGAATGCAGGACCTTCCACTTGCCAGGCAGGTGCTGTGCCACTGAACTATATCCCCAGCTCTAGGTTATATCTGATAAACGGCTATTTGAGAATTTTTTTTTTTACTAAGTCAATGGAAAGGCATAGACAGTTTGGTCTTATACATTGACTAATGTCTGAGTAAATGTGGTTCAGCTGTGCTGTGTTTCAGACTTTCCTGAAAGAGCTGGCTCCATCTTTACATGGGTAACAACTTATACAACTTTAAAATGAGAAAGCCAGAAGGTGTGGAGATGGGACAAGTATTTTCTCTTACAGTTTGTGGATCTTTTTAGATCTTCTGAGCTTTGGCATTGGAGAAACTCAAGACTAGCAATAGTCATTTTATAATCTTCCAAGTGGATTCATTTATGAGCATTCTTATTATCAAGAATAGATTTCTTTTGGTCACATTAGAATTTGGTTAAAAACAATTTATTTGAGTCAATATAAATATTCAAGTTCAAAAGCCCCAGAAAATTCTCTATGGATTTTTAAATAGCATGTATTGGATATAAATACAATTTGTATTTACAAATTGGCTATAAATTTTGAGATTTTTTTTTCTTCAGCAAAAATTCATTTTGGGATATCAATGTGTTTGTCAGACATTTTATATTTTGTGGGAAATGTAGAGATATTTGTTAAAAATTAGATTAAATGTAAGAATAAAATATCTAAGTTATTTATAATTAAGTTAAATGCTAAAGACATTTGCTAAATATAAATTCATGTATCCTTTGTTTAAAATTTATAAATGATAATGTATTTAAATCTATTTAATGTATTCCATAGATATATGAAATGTATTTCATAGATAACACTGATATAAGATCAAAAGATACCAAGTTAAAAATGAACTTTAAAGAATAAGTCTCAAAGTGATTGAGGATTGCATTTGCTTATTTTAAAATATCCTAAAGTTAAAAATTTATATAAGCACAACTCATTTAATATTCTAGTAGTAGCTAAAAAACATTTTGCTTTGAAAGACTAATAGCTGTAGCTTAGCCTGTTAATGGATTTGTTTATGTAAAAATTCTAATAGTTTTAAGAGATGCTAAAAGGTTTGCTTGCTTTTCTCTGATAAGCTGTTATTATTTTATTTTCTAGTCTTTGCTGTACAGTTTTCTTTCAGAAATACCTTGTATATTCTTATCTCTTTCATATTCTTTATTAATTTACAGTAAGTTTGCCAAATTTCTTTTCAAAAAACTTCATGGGAGCTGGGTGTGGTGGTGTGTGCCTATAATCCCAGCACTCAGGAGGCTGAGGCAAGAGAACCACTGTGAGTTCAAGCCTGGACTCCACAGGCAAGTTCAAGATCAGCCTGCAATACTTAGTTAGACCATGTCTCAAAAAAAACAAAAAAACAAAAAAACCCCCACCAAAACAAAGGAAAACAAAACAAAACAAAACAAAACAAAACAGAACAAATCTCTATGGAAATTATGGTTCATTTGCATTCAATCTAAAATTAACCTTTTAATAATATTGAATGTATTTATTTTTGAGCAAGAGAGATATAGCATCTCTATTTACTTAGCTATTCTTTAAAATCTTTCAGCGAGCTTTCCTCCCAAATGTTTATTTTGGAAAACCATCAGGGTATTGAACATTCATAGGAACAGTAAATCAACACCTGTATACCATTGAAATATTTGTTTTAGGTCTCTCTGTATAAGTATTAATACATTCTTATATTCTGAATCATCTGAGAGTGACAACTCAAAGTATGAAATTTATTCTAAAATAGTTCCAAAATATAATTCCTAAATCCAAAGACATTTGTTTGAGTGGGCACAACATAATTGCCATGAAGAGGAAAATGGGGAGTTAACTTTTTAGTAGAGAGTTAACTTTTTAGAATTAAATTTTATTTCTGAGATCCTGTACCTGCAACTAGCCCCTCTCTTGAACAGAATTGTCTTCCACCAATGCCAGGTACATATTTCTCTTATTTAACTGACTGTACCCTGAACTCCTATGTTATCTCAAGCACTTGCTTCCTGCAACTCCTAGCTTGCCCAAAGTTTGAATTTGTCTTACTATGCAACATATATGATGTAGTTTTCTTTTAGGCTAATCAGTAATAATGAGCTAAGATGTAACAAATTAATAACTGCCAAATACTCTTTATCTGTACTTCTTGCTTGCAAATCTTATATAAGCCTTAGAGCATCAAAGATCAGGGCCTGATTCTTTGAGATTGAATCCCTATCAGGCCTGTTAACATAAATAAATCTGCTTCCAAGTCTTGGATGACATTTTGGTGTTTTTGTTTGCTGTTAAAA
Source organism: Hydrochoerus hydrochaeris (assembly GCA_004027455.1). Taxonomy (NCBI): domain Eukaryota; kingdom Metazoa; phylum Chordata; class Mammalia; order Rodentia; family Hydrochaeridae; genus Hydrochoerus; species Hydrochoerus hydrochaeris. The sequence goes on from PVLA01008214.1 coordinate 73,446, forward strand.
CCACACTCAGAAAATTTATATCTGATATAAAATTATTCTTTTATATACATCCCATGTTAAAATTTCTGCACTTATTCCTTTACTGTGTTTTATATAGTTGATTTGAAAAACCAGGATTCAACCAAAGATCTCACAGTGAGTTGAGTTGCCTTGTCTCTTTTTTCCCTCTTTTTACCTAAAACTGTTCTTTGGTTTGTCATTAACCGGGTGAATTTTGTCTTTCACAATACTTTTGAAAGTACATTTGCAAAATGTATTTCAGAACAGTTGGGCCAATTCAGAATTCCACCAGCAGCTGTGTGATTGTTTCCTCACGTCAGACACAGGGTAAGCATTTTTGGCAGGGTCCTGCTGCTTACATTAGCACAGAACTCAGTGGTCTGTTTGGTTTCCCCATTTACCAATGTGAGCAAGGATATGGCTCAGCTGTTGTAGTTGTCATGGACAGGGCCATATGGATAGAGGAAACTCTGAAACAGAGGAACACCTCACAACTCAGGGAATGGAGAAACTTGTAGTACATGGAGGGACATGGAAATTGGGAGTTGCCAGAGTGACGGTACTAAAGGGCACAACTGACTGTAGCTAAAAGGTGGACACAATTGGCTGATTCATGTTCAGTAAGAAAGGTGAGGCAGGATCCAACATTCATGTACAAAAATGTGAGTGTGAAAATGACATAGGCCTTAGCAGTGACTTACTATTGCTCTCCCATATCCACTGGATTCCAATTCTGCAGATTCTGGGAAGAAGCCACTCATTCATAAACACACAGAAAATTTTTTGCTCTTATTTATTTTTTTAAAAATTAGTTCTTTAGGGTTTGGGTTTTTCTTTATTTAATTTTTCTTTTTTCCTTCTCTTTTCTGTTGTTTTTATCTATTAATTTCCTTTTGCTCCTTAATAGACTACTTTATTTCATATTTATCTTCTTATCTTTCTTTTTTTGTATTTCAAATTTTATTTCTTTCATTATCTCATTCTATGCTCCTTTATCTTTACTAATATAATGATTAAGCTTTATTAATCTTTAGCTATTTAGTTAACTGTGCTTCTACTGTTGAATAATTTTATATGGTTAGTGAATGATAGTTATTGCATTTAGCAGATATTTACTGTGTGTCAATATTTGGTTTGTCTTTATGTTTATACTATAATTATAGGCCACTTTCTATGCTAAAACATTGTACATTATTGGTTCTTATGGTAGGTCAATATTCAATTTGTCTTTCACTTTTACTGTTATTGCCAGGTTGGCATAGTTATTGCTATTAAAAGGATTTTTCTGTATGCCAATATCTAGATTGTCTTTATGCCATTAACTATACTGTGGTGCATTTCTGGTGAACTGAGTGCTGGGCTAATTACACAGCAACCCCTTACCTATTAACAGATGCTAGATCTTGGGACAGAGGCAAAGGCCTATAGTTAGCCATGTCCGGAATACATCACTGAAAAGCAGACACTAACTAAAGAGATCTCCATACTAGCAACAAAGTCTTTTCAATATAACTGACCCACAAACCTTAGTCCATGGGTACATGTACATGCAAGCACACACACACACACACACACACACACACACACACACACAACATAAGAAGACAAGCCAACAAAATGCCTTCAAAATTTCCAACTGCCCCAAAGCTAGTCCCCATGGGGCATCGAAGGGAAGAAAATAAACCCACATAGCTGAATTATGCAAAATAATAAGAGAGGAGATCAAAAAACAGCCAAGAAGATGCTCCATGAGGTCTCAGAAGATGAGCTCACAGAAGATAATATCAAAATAGATCATAATAATAATAAAGAAGATGATCAGTGAGTTTACAGAAGACACTAATCAAAAGCTAACTGAGTTAAGCAACATGATGCGAAAAACAGTTTAGCAAAGAACTGGGATGAAACAATACTAGACTGAAATCCAGGAGATTAAAATTTCTATTGAAAGTATGAGCAACAGAATTGACCAATATGACTGTTTTAGAACTAGAAGATAGGGTTGATGCTGGTGATCATATCACTCAGAGATACCTTACAAAAATAATGAAAGCATGAAAAATCCAATAGCTGCTGCATAATGCAAATAAAACTATAATATAAGATTAATTGGAATTAATGAAAAGTCAGAAGACAGCACAAATGGCATGAAAACTGGTTTACAGCAATAAGAGAAGAAAGCTATTCCAAATGCAGGTAAAGAATTTAATATACAGAAAAGTGAGGCAAAGAAACCCTAAATGGCTATTATCAGAAAAGTGCTTCTTGAAGACACATCACAATTAAAATCTCAGAAGTGCAGCACAAAGAAATCTTAAAAGCTATTAGAAAAAAGTAACAAATCCCTTACAAAGGTAAACCCATCAGAACTACAGCAGACTTCTCAGCACAAACCTTAGCAGCCAAGAGAAGTGAAGTTAAGTGAAGTGTTTTAAGCTCTACAAGAAAACAACTTCCAACCCAGACTGATATGTCCTGCAAAACTATCTTTCAAAATAGAAAGGGAAATAAAGTTTTTCTATGATGAAGAACATCTTAAGAAATTCATGAGCATCAAACCAGCAATCTGAAAAGTTCTCAGTGATATCCTAGAAAGAGATAATAAGGTCAACAATGCCAAAAGTCTAGTAGAGTGAATACACCAGGTGGGGTGAACAGCTAAGCAGAAGGTGTGTATGGGAGAATCAGCAAAGGTAAAATTATGCAATGACAAGAATAAGTCAATACTCTTCAGTAATAACTCTCAATGTGAGTGGTCTCTCCCAGTCAAAAGACATAGATTGGCAGAAGGGATCACAAAAACAAAACCCAGTGATATGCTTTATACAAGAAACACATTTAACCCAAAAAGAAATTTATAGACTAAAAATCAAATGGCAGAAAACAATATTCTATGCAAAGGGAACCAGAAAACAAGTAAGAGTAGCTTTCTTATTTTCAGAGAGAGTGGACTTCAAGCCAGAACTGATCAGAAGAGACAAAGAAAGTCATTACATATTGATTAAGGGAACAATTCAACAGGAAGAGATAACAATTATAAACCCATATATGTGGAACACTGGCATATTCAATTTCATAAAACAAGCACAACAGGACATAAAAGAACAGTCAAAAATCAATATAATTATAGTGGGGGACCTCAAATAGATCTACTACACAAAAAGATCTGCTAGACAAATAGATCTACTAGACAAAAAAATTTCAGCACAGAAATATCAAAGTTGAGCCAAATCTTTGAACAAATGGATTTAATAGATATTTACATAATGTTCCACCTAAAAGCAACAGAATAAATATTTTGTATAGAATATGCTTACATAAATTCAAGAGTCAAAATTGTTCCATGCATATCATTAAATCATAGAGCAATGAAACTAGAAACCAATAGCCAAAAAACCATAAAAATTATGCAAAAACATGGAAACTAAATAATTCATGCTTGAATAATCAGTGGATAACAGAATAAACTAAGGAAAAAATCAGACATTTCCTAAAATCAAGCAACTATGTTAGTACAACATATCAGAGCTCATAGGGCACAACAAAAACAGCCCTAAGAGGGAATTTTATAGCTGTAAATGCCCACATCATAAAGATAAAGTGAGCCCAAATAAATTGCCTAACGATGCACTTCAAGGTCCTAGAAAAACAAGAATAATCCAAATCCAAAGCAAGTAGGAGGAAAGGAAATTATTAAGATTGTAGCATACATATAGTAAAATTGAGACAAAAGCAATAAAAAGAATCAGATGCAGATCAGCATCTTTTAAAAATGCAGATCTGTTTTTTAAAAGAATAAACAAAATAGAAAAACCTTTAGTCAATCTTACTATAAAAAAAGAGTAAAGACTCAAATCAATGCATCAGGACAACAAAGGTCAAATCACAATGGACCCTGTCTAAATCAAGATTATTAGTAACTACTTAAAAAAAACTGTACTCTAATGTTAGAAAGCCTAGAAGAAATGGATAGATTCCTAGATAAAAGTGAAATGTGAAAACTGAACCAAGAAGATATTAAAAACTAAGAATAATCCAATAGCAAGCAATGAAATTTAAGCAGTAATTTATAAAAATCTATCAACTAATAAATGTCCAGAAGCCAGTGGTTTCACCACTGAATTCTATGAGGATGTCAGGGAAGATCTAATACTAGTATTCCTCAAACTTTAGTGAAATTGGAAGAGACATACTCCCAGAGTCATTCCTAAAGCTAACATTATCCCAAACCAGATGTGGATTCAAAAAAAAAAGAGAATTATAGTCCAATCTCTTCAATGAACCCAGGTGCAAAAATCTTCAACAAGATACTGGCAATCAGAATGTAAAAAATAGTTTTAAAAAATTGTATATCATAACCAAGAAAGTTTAATCCCATGGATGCATGGGTGGTTCAACATATGCAAATTGGGCTGGCATATTAGTGCACACCTGTAATCCCAGCACTCAGGTGACTAAGGCAAGAGAATTGCTGTCTCTTCGAGGCCAGCCTGGGCTACAAAGTGAGTTCAAGACAAAGATGTCCACTATCACCACTTCTGTTGAACATAGTAATTGAAACATTAGCCAAGGCAATTAGGCAAGAGAAAGAAATAAAGTATAATGTAAGAAGTCAAACTATCATTATTGCAGATGAAATGCTCTATATAGATGACACAAAAATTATACCAAAAGATTTCTAGAATTAATAACCAAATTCAGCAATGTAACAGGATATGAATTCGACACACGAAACTCAATTGTGTTCCTATACACTGATAATGAACTCACAGAAAAAGAAATGAGGAATACAGTACCATTCATAATAGCACCAAGAAAAAACTACTTAGGAATTAACCTACCAAGAAAGTGAAAGACCTCTACAGTGAAAACTATAGTAGTCTGAAAAAAGACATTGAAGAGGCCATAAAAAAGTACAAGAATATTTTCTGTTCTTGGATAAACAGAATGAATATCATCCAAATGGCTCTACTCCTAAATATTGTAAAGGGATTGAATGCAATCCCAATACCATTTTTCAGAGGACTAGAGAAAATCATCCTAAAATTTGTATGGCATCAGAAGAGGCCTGGAAGAGCAAAAGGAACCCTGGGCAACAAGAGCAAAGTAGAGGTATCACAATCTGGGACCTCAAGTTATATTACAAAGCAACTTTGATAAAAACTGCCTGGCATTGGCACAAAAAACAGACACGTGAATCAAAGTAACATAATAGAAGATGTAGACACAACCCCAGGCACATTCAGCCACCTGATCTTTGACAAAACATGCAGTGGAGGGAAGGTAACCTCTTTAACAAATGGTGCTGGGAATCTGGCCATGTACATGCAGAAGGTTGAATCTAGTCCTATATTTCTCATGATGTTCTAAAATAAAGTAAAAGTGAATCAGAGATCTAAATGTTAAAACAGAAATACTTAATCCACTGGGAGAGAAAAGATAGGCAAGACTCTTGAAGTCACAGTTGTAGGCAAAGGCTTTTGAAACAGAACTCCAATTACACAAGAGATAAGACCAATAATCAACATACTTGGGATCATATCAAATGGAGAACCTTCTGCACAGCAAAGGAGACAACCAACAGAGTAAAGAGTGAACTAGTACAGCCATTATGGAAACCATTAAGGAAATTTCTCAAAGAACTAAAATTAGAAATTCCATTTGACTCAGCTACTGTCCTCTTAGGTATCCTTGAGAAGACCTAAAGACATATTACAGTGATACATCTATACTAATATTTATAGCAGCATGATTCATAATACCTAAATCCTACAAGCAGCCTATATTAATATATGGGAAATAAATGTAACTGCCAAGCTACTGGATGTCAGATATGCTGAGTTCATGTTTCCCAAAATCAAAGTATAAATTCTAAGGAACACAAGAGAGTAAGAGTAGAAAATATTTAGTGAGAGAGCGATAGCTACTGAGAGACAGGAGGGGACCTGAGAAATGGGTTTCTGTGGACCCCATTTTACACAATAAGTTTTATAAAGTAAAATCGCAGGTTGGGAACAAAATCACAAGTTGAGTAAAAAATTCTGAACTGGGAGCAGGGGAGATATCTCAGCAGCACAAGTGCCTGCCTGACAAGTGTGAGGTCCAGAGTTCATTCTCTGGTACAAAAAAAAAGTCAAAAATTACAATCTGGATACAACATGGGACAAAACTATGATCAACTAATAAGACTATAAGTTTGGTCACTTAGGTAGTATTGATCCAATGGGAAGCAGGTCATGTAACAAGTGTACATGGAAAGAATAAGTACTTTTTAAGAAAAAGGTGAACCAGGGTGTCTTGTCTACCCACTGGAGTGACCAATATTTACCAGGTGAACACAATTTCCAATCCATTGTTCATGCCCTGGGAGGCATGAAGGCCTGGTCCTTTTGTATTTATCTTGAGTCACCTGTCACTGTTGTGATGTGTTTTCATCCTCTGTATTGACTCCTCTGGGGCCTAGTTCCATCTAACTGCCTATCATGTTTTTTCCTAATTTAGCTGTCTATAATAATATGCCCATCAATGGATGAATAGATAAAGAAAATGTGGTATTTATACTTAGTGGAATATTACTCAACTAAAAAGAAACATAAATTCAAGACATTTGTAGGAAAATGGATAAACCTGGAAAATATAATGTTTAGTAAAATAAATCAATCACACAAGCTTAAATATTGTAGGGTATCTTTCATTTTAGTAAGGCAGAGTACAGGTCAAAGTAAAGGCCTGAAAGAAGGAAATTAGGAGATAGGTCTACTGCAAATGGGACAGGGTACAGGATACCAAGGGTGAGAGAAGGAGATGAGTGGAAGGGAAGTAAAAATTTAAAATATGTCATGTATGTACATGTAGCAAAAACCCAGAATGGAAAGTAGTATATACTTGGAGACAGCTGTGGTTTCAGCAGATTGACTGTGGTGACCTCCTTTCACATTTTTCTGTTTTCTGCTTTGGAGGTGTTAGACTTGAGGATCAGAAAGATCACATTCAATTGCAATGGTTGGAGATATGTAGTTCCTCCTGGACTTGGCTTCTGCCTCTGGCCTTTAAGGGATGAAAACCTGGGGGTCTTGGAGCAGTTTGTAAGAAGAGCAGATCTTCTTCCACTCCTACAAGTGCCTGAAGTGTGACCATTCTCCCCACTAGATTGGAGATCCTTAAGGGCAGGGCCAGTTTCTTAGGCCTTCTGGGGATGGAGTCGCCAGTTCCAAGAATTATGGAGAAGTGACATCAAAAAGTTCTTGATTATTAACACTTATGGGGCCTTCAAGTGTCCCAAAATGTTTCATAAGCAAAATCTCATTTGGGATTCAGTATAACCTGAAACATGGCAGGGATCACTACTCCAGTTTACAACCAAGGATACAGCTTCAGAGAGGTGAAGCGTTTCATGCAACTTCACAGTGCTGTTGAGCAGCTAATGGTCTATGTCCTACACTGTATGTGCTTTCCTGGTTGGTGTCAACGCAGGTGTTTTCCCACTGGACTCTCTAGGAGGGCAAAGAATGAGGTCTGTACTTAACATCTCATACATTCCCCAGTGGACTTACCCCTTTTGGCCAATAGAGGGAAGCATGAAAGCACAGAATGTTCTAAAGTGTAGGCCTGGTTTAGTTTCATCCTCCAAATGAGACCAGAATATCAGCAGGATTCTAGGCAAATCATATGCCAGTAATGTACTGACTACCTATTCTATGCTGAATCATTTTTATTTATATTATGTATAATCCTTAAAATAACTGCATAATAGGGCTGATAGTCTCCATTTGCCAGATGAAAAGTAGCTCAGAATGAAGTCATTTGTTAGAAGTAGGGTATCTTTCATTTTAGTAAGGTCATGAAATTGGTAGAGTTTGCTTTGGAATTTGAACCAAGTGTGCTGGTTCCCAAGGACTGGTGTTTTTTCCAAGGCTCAGGAACAAAGATCAGTGGATGAACTTGTGGAATGAAGTTCAAGAAGGGTCTTTCATTCAGCCATCCTTCTCCAACTCAGCATCATGCACGGCTTAGTGTAAATCCCTTGTCTGAGGAAGAAATCATTTTGCTTCTGCCTTCTACTTCCTGGCTTGAACCTGTCTGGCATGTCCACATTGTCTCCTCTCTTTTCTGAAGTTGCCTCTGATACTTCTTTTCTGTCCAAGGCTGGAAAAGGAACCAGGTATTTGTGCCTGGAGTTTGGGACACCAGACTCGGTTGAATTCTGGCCTGTGGCCTCGGACCCTGCTGACCATTCTGGTCTTGCTTCTCATTTTATGCCTGGGCATTTCTCAATGGCCACTATTCTGGGAAAGCCTCCATCATCTCTCGCCAGCTCTCCTCACTGATCTCCCATTCTCTAGTTCTTCCATCCTCCTCACATAATGCCCACAGTGGGCCTTAATTCCTTTAGAATCTTCCAGCATTCCATGTGGCCTGGAAAAACTCTAATTTCCCCAGCAGACCATGTATGATCTAGGCCTGGCCTGTTCTCCAACCCTTTTGCTCAGCCTGTACCATCCTTATGTCCACTTCCCTGGCTTAATCCACAACTAGCCAGCTGCCTCCTGCTTCTGTGGCCTTGTACACACCCACATTTTGTGTTCTGCTAGGGAATGTTGTTCCTTTTTCCAGACTCAGCTCTGCTGGCCCTGTGTCAGAAGATTAGGGCATGGTAAAGTACCTGGTCAAGTGGGTGTGACTTGTGACTTGCAGAGATTTGTTAATTATGGAGTTTCAGGACACATGTGAAGAGTAAGCTTCAGAGCCCTACATGTGATACCAATCAGGGAATGCTATTCTTTAATCTTCTGGGATAAGGTGAGACTGAGTTTTGTGCCTCATACCAATCTGCTGGCATGACATCAAGCAGGTTTCTGATGGAATGGCCTAGATCTGATGTCAGAATGGTGGTATAAAAGACAGTGGTTGGGGCTGTGGATTTAGCTGAATGGCATAAGCACCTGCCTTGCAAGCATGTGGTCATGAGTTTGATTCCTGGTACCGATAAAAAAAAAAGACAGTGGTCATTTTAGTTGCTGTGAAACTTTTTACCAGCTGGCCCCGTGCTCCGCAAGGTACACTTCTTTTTCTTGTTCGAACTGGACCACTCACTCTGTGGAGCACTTAATAGCAGAGCCCTTTCTTTTCTTGAAAACTTCCTATGGACTTTTTTCTTTTGTCCTAAATAAACTTTAAATTTCACACTTCACAGTTGTTCTGTCTAAATCCTTGAAGGGGACAGTAAGAGCCTGGAAAGGACCAATGGTCATTACAATATCCAGTAACAGATTTGACAAGCCAGTGAGGACATAACAAATGGATCCCGAAGGAAAGGCTTTTGGACACAATATTGTTTCTCTCTCTGAAGTCTATAGTCTCAAGCTAAGAAGTATTAGTTTCATTTTTCTCTTTCCCTCTCTTGCACCTAGGAAGGCCCTAATCCCTCCCCTCCCATAATGCTCTTCTTGTCTTTTCTTTCCAAGAGTGAGACTTTGGTTGTTGAGAAAATCAAGGAGGCAGAAGGTTGTAAAAATTAGTGGAATCTGGGTCTTTCTCCCTATTCCTGCCAGTGGCCATAAGAGAGCCAACAGAGCACAGAGTAGGAAGCCTGTAGTAGTGTCATGCTATGCAGCAGCAGCAGCAGCATCTTTAAGGTTTAGCTTCCATGCAGGTGCCCCTGGGTGGGGTGGAGACTGAGAGTCTCTGAGGGGCTTGAGGGCTGAGCCAAGTGTTGGGGGAAGATCCTTGGAGGGGGAATAGAAGCTATAGTCAGTACTTCCTTTGAAGAACAGATGAGGCTGCTGCACAGAAGACCATGATCACCAGTCCATCTGAGTGTGCTTGAATTTTGAGGATGCTTAGATCTCTGGCCTGGGGGTCAGGTCCACAGTAGTGACCAGAGTAGGAGTGACACTACCAATAGCGGTAATGCTTCCCACAAACTGCATGGTACCTCCTCCTTTTTCCTTTTTCACCCAACCCACTTCACCAATTCAAGCAACTTCTGTCTGCTTAAAAGCAGGGCTGGCACAAAACCTACAAAGCAGTATGACTTTGTCACTTTTTGTTGTTCTCTCTCTCCTGGGTCATTATGAGAAGCTGTTGTCTTTCAAGTATTGTATTATAATCCATTTATAAATGTTGACTGCTTAGACAGTTTGATTAGGAAAGACCAATATGATGCTTACAAACCTAAAATCAAGTGGATTTTACTTGAAAATTAAGATATTAGAATGAGTGTTTAATTCAGACATTTTCAAGATTTACAATTTTATCTCCTCTATAGTTATTTTACATATAAAATCCATTGAAATGCCATCTTTCTGTAAGCTAACAGTAGGTAAATATATGCTTGTGATGAAGTAAAAATGTGTATCTAACACGTATAGTACATCAGTGAGAGATTTCCCATGTTTTTATCAGAGCAAAAAACTTGCTTTGATTCCTAAGCATAAATGAACATGATCTGATTTACTCAGGGCAGATGAATTTCAAGCAACTTTAAATGAATTTTCATTTGTAAGATGTTATGCTTACTGTTCTAATTTGGCAGTAAAGGTATTCTCAAGAACTTGCAAGTACTGTAGATTTTCTTTTTTCTTTTTCTTTATATTTATTTAAAGAGAAAAACAGGAAAAAGGGTAGAAATAATACAGAATTAAAAAAAGATAAACAGTAAGAAATCAATAGTTGATAAATTACATATTATCCTCTTAGAAATTATTGCTCAAGTTACAAAATTAAAGCATACAAAGTAGACATTCAAACAGTGAGACTGTAAACAGCTATGCATGCATGAGTTTATATGTATTTCTATCCTTTCTGTAATCTCCATTGTGCCTAAAATTCATTCTTTGATTTTACTCATTCCAGACATTCCACTCAGTCCAGAGTTTCATTCCACTATACCAGCACCAGTTTTGAGTTCTATCCATGCAGGCAGCAGTTTCTCTCCTCACTGCAGGTGCAGAGCCAGTGCAACGGAGCAGGGCCCTATCCTTAGTTTCTTTCAAGCAGTTTTACCGGCTGCTCTGGCTAGTCGTGGTAGCAACGCGAATTCAGGCAGCTGGAGAATGCTGTGGCCGCTAATCTCAGCTCCTTCAATATACCCCAGGAGTGCGTGTTTGACCAGCTCTTTTGCCTTTAGTTTCTTCCTAGGTCGAGAGGATCCATCTCCTCTATCCAGACCTCTCCAGGGTGTTTTATTATGGCATGCATTGTTTTTCAGGGGAGGCTTTGTATAGTGCTTTCAAACAATCAGCCATCTTTTCCTCCTCTCCTCTGTAGATTTTCAACACTGAACAAGAGAAAAAAATTGTGTAATCCATTCAAGAATTGCAAATTAAGAGGAGTCTGGGAAGATGGCAGAACAGTAAGCAGCAGAGTAAACAGCCTCTCTGAGAGAAACAGCCCAGATGCTGGAATATAGCATTCTGGAGAAGACAAGAAGGAAAGAAGTGGGTCCCCTCAACCTAGGAAGAAACTAAAGTGAGAATTGAAGCCCACAGAAAGAATAAAAAAAAAAAAAAGAAAAACTTAAACAGAAGAAGGAAGAAGCCAGCAATGCTTTCACTGGAGCTGGTCCCACTGTATGAGAAGTGCTGTTGGAACCTGAAGATGCACAGTCACAGTGAAGCTGGTGGCTGGCAAGCCTGGACAGGGGGACACATTATTGGAGGGGAGCAGCGGATCAGAGAACAGCACTGGCTGGCAGAGAGTGTGGGGGACTCAGTTCTTCTGCAGGGCTGGGTAATTGGCTGGGAGTCACTTTGGAGTCAGTCAGCATAAGCCAGAACTGCAGCCAGCTTCATTCAGCCACTCCTAGATTGAAGTAGACTGGTGGAAATTGCTTGGACTGAGTCCTGCCCCTGTGTGTGGTCCAATACCAACACTGAGGTTTCCCTAAAGCTATCCCTAATCAACCCTGCCAGCCAGGTGCACACTAATGTGCTGAAGACTCCCTGTGGTTAACCCAGCTCAAAAAGGGGGTGCCAGCCTGCCCCAACCCTGCTAACACTCCAGTCACTGATGGGAAAAGCAGCAAACAGCAGAAATCCCTAGCCAGCATGCTTCAGAGTAATCATAACCAAATGCAAGAAGTGCTGGGGATCCCACTACCCACTTGTCCAGAAGAAACCAGGAACATGACAAGAGGAAGAAGCAAAAGGTGGTCTCCAGCTAGTACTGGTCCAGAAGATATAAACACAGAAGAGATCCAGAGTTGCGCACCTGCAGTTTCTGAAGCAACAGCAACTGAAATAAAGAAACAACTTATAAAGCTATAAAAGAACTTAGAACAGAAATACTATTACAGGTAAAAGAAGATATAAAAACATAATAAAAGAATTGCTAAGCACCTCTCAAGAAGACACAGATAGAAGAATAGAAGAGCAGAGAAAAAGGAGGGAAACCTTCAATGAAGAATATAAAAAAAATTTAGAATACATGAAACAGACTCAAAGAGATTACCAGAATATTGAAAACTCCATTGAAAGTTGGCAAAACTGCTTGAAAGAAGCTAAAGATAGACTATCAAACTTTGAAGACAGGTTTGCAACTTGTGATCATGAAAGGAAAGATCTCTTACAAATAACAAGGAACCAAGAAGTAACAATGCAAAGGCTAGAAGATGACAAGAGGATCAATAACTTAAGAATAAAAAATGTGAGTGAAGAAGCAGGAGTAAACACAAATGAAGTACAAAGGCTATTTCATAAATAATTAAAGAAAACTTCCCAAGCATAGAAAAAGGAAATGATACTCAGATAAATGAGGCATACAGAACTCCAGCCAGCTATAACCAAAATAGATCTAGACCCAGACATATAATAATCAAGACCTCAGAAATTCGCTGTAAGAACAGAATATTAAAAGCTGTCAGAGAAAAGAAACTGAGCACCTATAAAGGCAAACCCATCAGAATCATGACAGACTTCTCAATACAAATCATCAAATCAAGAAGAGCTTGGAGTGAAAATAACCCTGAAAGAAAATAACCTCCAACTCAGATTGATGTACCCTGCAAAACTATCTGTCAAAATTAATGGAGAAAAAGGATGCTTCCATGACAAAGAGGAGTTCATGACCACCAATCCAACCCTACAAAAAATTTTTTTATTTAAAGAGAAAAAAAACAGGAAAAAGGTAGAAATATTACAGAATTTCAAGAAAAGAAGATAAACAGTAAGAAATCACTAGTTGATACATTACATATTGTTCTTTTAGAAATAGTTATTCAAGTTACAGGATTAAAGCACGCAAAGTGGACACTAAAGCAGTGAGAGTGCAAATAGATCTGTTCAACAATTCCACAAAAACCTAGAAATAGGGTCATCAATCCCACACATCTAAACATACATGCAGCTATATCTTTTATAGAGCTTTCTATTTCCTTTTTTTTACAATAGCAATTATACATTTTTAAAATTTTATTTAAACAGAAAAAAGGGTAGCAACAATACAGAATTGTAAAAGAAAGAAAGAAAAAGGAGAATGAGAAAAAGCCCCACTAAGAAATCAGTAATTTATAAATTATGTACTGTCATCCTGGATGTAGTTGTTCAAGTTACAAAGTTAAAGGGTACATAGTAAATATTCAGTCAGTCAGACTACAAACAGTTCTGCTCAAAGATCCAACAAAGATTCAGCAATATGGTCATCTATTTTACATACTCAAACATACATGCAGTTATATCCCTTAGAGCACTTTCTTTTCTCTCTTTTTTACAATAGCAAATACACATTTTGGTTTTATTACTCTTGTAGTTCTTATTTACTTTTTACACTAGAGATACAATATGATATTTATAAATATGATTCTTATTTACTTCACTAATGAGGATAGTCTCAAGTTGTCTCCATTTGCCTATGAATGCCTCAAGGTTATCCTTTTTTATAGCTGAGTAATATTCCATTGTATAAAAATGCCACATTTTTCATCCACTCTGCAGTTGATGGGCATCTTGGTTGTTTCCAGGATTTAGCAATCACAAATTGTGCATCTATGAACATGGGTGCACATATATCACTGTGATATGAACTTTTCAGTTCTTTGGGGAAAATACCCAGGAGTGGGATAGCTGGATTGAATGGAGCTTCCAATCCTAGACTTCTGAGAATTCTCCAAATGGATTTCCATAATGGTTGCACCAGTCTACATTCCCACCAACAGTGGAGCAGTATTCCTTTTTCCCCGCAGCCTCGCCAACATTTGTTATCAGTTGATTTCTTGATGGCAGCTATTCTTTCCGCAGTAAGGCAGAATCTCAGTACTGTTTTAATTGCATTTCTCGAATGACCAGTGATGGTGAACATTTCTTCATGTATTTATTTGCCATTTGTTCTCTAAGAACTGTGTGTTCATCTCAGATGCCCATTTTTGGAAAGGGTATTTGAATTTGGGGGCTTGATGTTTTTCAATTCTTTATATATTCTGGACACAAGTCCTTTATCTAAGGGGTTGCTGGCTAAAATTCCTTCCCACTCTGTTGGTTTTCTTTTCACTCTGTTGGTGATTTCCTTTGAAGTGTAGAAAATTTTCAATAATGTGAGATCCCATTTCTTGATTCTTTGAAGTGTTTCCCGTGCAGTTTGCATTTTGTTCATGAATTCTCTGCCTACCCCTATGTCTCCAAGACTTCTACCTACCTTGTCTTCCAGTAGATTTAGTGTTTCTGTTTTAATATTGAGGTCTTTGATCCATTTAGACTTTAGTTTTGTGCATGGTGATATGCTTGGATCTAGTTTCAGTCTTTGGCACGTAGAGAGCCAATTTTTCCAACATCAGTTATTAAAGAGACTATCCTTCTTCCAGTGGACATATTTAGCCCCTTTGTCAAATATCAGGTGGCTGAGTGTCTTTTTAGTTGTGCTTGCATCTTCTAATCTGTTCCATTGATCCTCAGGCCTATTGCTTTGCCAGTACCAAGCTGATATTATCACTGTGGCTTTATAGTAAGTACTATTTCAAGTCAGGAATTGAGATGCCTCCTGCCTTGCTTTTGTTGCTTAGAATTGACTTTGCTATTCTAGGTTTCTTCTGTTTCCAAATGAATTTTAGTAGTGTTTTCTCTAGATCTGTGAGGTATGTCAATGGTATTTTGATTGGGATTGTGTTAAATCTGTATAACAGTTTTGGGAGTATAGCCATTTTCACAATGTTGGTTCTTCCTAACCAAGAGAAAGGAATGTCCTTCCATTTTCAAATATTCTCTTCAATCTCCTTTTTCAGTATAGTATAATTTTCAGCATATAGGTTTACATTTTTAGTTAGGTTGATTCCTAAGTATTTCATTTTTTTACATTTAATTGTAAAGGGCGATATTTCCATAATTTCTTCCTCAGTGAGTTTTTTGTTTGTGTACAGGAATGCTATTGATTTCTGAGCATTGACTTTGTATCCAGCTACAATGCTGAACTTGTTTATTAACTCTAGCAGTCTTTTAATGGAGTCTTTTGGGTCTTCTATATAGAGTATCATGTCATCTGCAAATAGTGATAATTTAACTTCTTCCTTTCCTATCTTTATTCCTTTTATTTCTCTCTCTTGTCTGATTGCCCTGGCTAGTGTTTCCAGAACTATGTTGAAAAGGAGTGGTGATAGTGGACATTTGTCTTGTTCCTGATTTTAAAGTGAAAGCTTTCAGTTTTTGTCCATTTAGTATAATGTTGGCTGTTGGCTTGTCATAGATGGCCTTTATAAGGTTGAGGTAGACACTATGAATTCCGAGTTTCTGAAGTGTTTTTATCATGAACATATGTTGGACTTTGTTGAAAGCTTTTTCTGCATCTATTGAAATGACCATGTGGTTTTTGTTTTTGTCTCTGTTGATGTGGTGTATTCCATTTATTGATTTGCATATGTTAAACCATCCCTGCATTCCTGGAATGAACCCCACTTGGTCATGATGTATAATCTTCTTGATGATTTGCTGCATTCTGTTTGCCAGTATTTTGTTGAGAATCTTTGCATCAATGTTCATTAGTGAGATTGGCCTATAGGTCTCTTTTTGGTTGGATCTTTCTCTGGTTTTGGTATCAGAGTAATACTTGCCTCCAGGAATGATTTAGGGTGGATTGCTTTCTTCTCAATTTCATTGTAGACTTTAAGGAGTACTGGCATCAAATCTTCTCTAAATTTCTTGTAGAATTCAGCTGTGAATCCATCAGGACCTGGGCTTTTCTTTGTTGGTAAGCTTTTAATTACATTTTCAACTTCAATAGCTGATATTGGGTTGTTCAAAATTGCTGTATCTTCTTGTTTGGGCTTTGGTAGTTCATATGTTTCTAGAAATCTGTCCATTTCCTCTGTGTTTTCCACTCTATGTGAATAGAGATTTTCAAAGTAGGTATTCATGATCCTTTTGAATTTCCATGGGATCTGTAGTAATTTCTCCTTTTTCAGTTCTTATTGCATGAATTTGGGTTTTTTCTTTCTTGCTCTTGATAAGGTTAGCTAGGGGTTTGTCAATTTTGTTTATTCTCTCAAAAAACCAGCTTTTTGATTCATTAATTCTTTGTATTTTTTTAAGTTTCAATTGCATTGATTTCTGCTCTAATCTTTACAATTTCCTCTCTTCTATGAGCTTTGGGTTTAGCTTGCTCTTCTTTTTCTAGATGCTTGAGATGGAGCATTAGATTGTTTATTTGTGCTCATTCTGTTTTCTTGATATGACAGTTTATGGCTATATATTTTCCCTCTTAAGACTGCTTTCATTGCATCCCACAGATTACAGCATGTTGTTTCTATATTTTCATTGAATTGTAGGTATTGTTTTATTTCTTCTTTAATTTCATCTGTATCCCACTGGTTGTTCAAAAGGCTGTTATTTAATTTCCATGTATTTATGCAGGTTTTACAATTTCTTTTGCCATTAATTTCCAATTTCAGTGCACAATGGTCAGATATTATGCATGGTATGATTTTAATACCTTTGCATTTACTTAAGAATGTTTTATGGGATAATATATGCTCTATTTTGGAGAATGTCCCATGTGCAGCTGAGAAGAATGTGTATTCTGATGTGGTTGGGTGGAACACTCTGTAAACATCTACTAAGTCCAATTGCTCACAGGTATGATTCAGTTCTGTTATTTCTTTGCTGACTTTTTGTCTAGTTGATCTATCTCTTTGTGATAATGGGCTGTTAAGATCTCCTGTTACAATTGTGTTCTTGAGTATTTGGTTTTTCATGTCCATTAGTATCTGTCTTATATAGTTGGGTGCTCCTGTATTTGGCACATATATATTTATAATTGTTAGTTCTTCCTCTTCAATTTTACCACCAACAAGTATGTAGTGACGTTCTCTATCTCTTTTAATCATTTTAGGTTTGAAGTTCATGTTGTCTGCAAGTAGAATAGCTATCCCCGCTTTTTTCTGTATTCCTGTTGCATGGAATACTGTTTTCCATCCTTTGACTTTTAATCTATGAGTTTCCTTTTGGGTGAGATGTGTTTCTTGTATACACATATTGTGGGATCATGTTTCTTGATCCATTCTTTCAATCTATTTCTTTTTACAGGTGAATTGAGGCCATTTATTTTTATGGATATCACTGATATGTACTGGCTCGACTTTGCCATGTTATGTTCCAGTGGTTTCTTTCTACTTTTCCTCTTATTTAATTACTTATCCAACCTGGTGGTTTCTTTCTGTTGTTGTTTTGGGGATTGTGGTAATTTTTATCTCTGTCTAGTATATTTTTCAGTACTTTTTCTAGGGTTGGTTTGGTGGACATGAATTTCTTCAGTTGTTCTTTGTCATGGAAATATATTTTTTCTCCATTAAATCTGAACAAAAGTTTTGCTGGGTACATCAGTCCGGGTTGAAGGTTGTTTTCTTTCAGGGCTTGAAATACCTCACTCCAAGCTCTTCTTGACTTGAAGGTTTGTGCTGAAAAGTCTGCCATGAATCTAATGGGCTTTCCTTGATAGGTGATTGCTTCTTTTCTCTGACAGCTTTTAGTATTCTGTTTTTATGCTGTATGTCTGAGATATTAATTAGTATGTGTCTGGGTTTGGATTTATGTTGATTGTGACTGTTTGGTGTTCTACATGCCTCATTTATCTGCATATCAGATTCTTTCCCCATGTTTGGGAAATATTCTGCTAATACTTTCTGTAAATACTTTACGTATGTCATTTGCCTGGACTCCTGTATCTTCACTAATGCCATTATTCTTATATTGTCACTCTTTGCATCATCATGAAGCTTCTGGATTGTCATTTCATGCTGCTTTGTTATTTTTAAAAGTTCTATCCTTTCCTGATCACTATTTGTAATCCTGTTCTCAAGATCCAAAATCCTATCCTCAGCTTCCTTTAGGTGATTTTGCACGCTTTCAATAGAATTTTTTGTTTCTTGGATGTCTCTTTGAGTTTGTTTCATGAATTCTGCTTGTTTTCTATATTGTTCATTCAAAGTTTGCATCAGTTTCCCATGCTCATGTACTTTTTTCTCTAGTTCTTTAGCTGCATTCAACAACTCCTTTACTAAAGTTGTTATTTCTGTCTTTACATGGGAGACTACTTCTAATTTGATTTCCCCTATAGCCTGATCAGTTTTTTTTTTATTTCACTCACTATCGTTTCAGAGATTCCTGGTGTGTTACTTTTGGGGTCCTCTATTTCAATGTCTCCTGT
>PVLA01008215.1:0-92046 GCA_004027455.1 Hydrochoerus hydrochaeris
CTTCTCCTTCTCCTTCTCCTCCTCCTCCTCCTCCTCCTCCTCCTCCTTCTCCTTCTCCTTCTCCTTCTTCTCCTTCTTCTTCTTCTCTTTTGATTCGGGTTTTCCCTAAGCTGTGAAACTGCTCAGACTGGGCCTCAAGTTGTAATCCTCTTACGTCTGACTCCCAGAGTGCTGTGATTACAGGCATATGCCACCAAGTTGGCTTAATTACAAATCTGATGGATAAATACCCAGAAGTGAAACTGCTGGGTCATCTTAATACCAACTGACCCACCCAATAGATTTAAGTTTTTATGAACAATAAGCAAAGAACTGCAAGCATACATTCAATAGTAAAACAAAAGGCAGCTACACATATTGAAGATGATGGGAAGACATTCTCAGGGCAGGTCTGTGTCAATAGAACAAAAAGGTGGCACAAATAGAAAAGTGGAATTCCAATGACAGTGAATAAAAAGCAGCACAGATAAATTGGGCTGTCAGAATTTAAAAGAAGGGCACCTCACCCCCACTGTATCTCACTGGTGTCTGGATATCACTGACAGAAATGATTGACAAGGTACTGAGTCAACTTCAGGGGCTTCCGACATACCTGTCTCTCCTAGAGTTCATTCTGATTAAATTACATGCATGAGATGCAGTTCATATGTATGAACCTTTAATGAGGTCTGACTGGGGAACAGGTTACTGAAGGACAGGCCTCGAGACCTAGCACAGTTGAGCTCTGGCCTGGAGCTATAGAGATTTTCTGGACCTTTGTTATTTTATTTCTGTCCCTCTGAAGACAATGGAATGGAGAAATGGTCCTGAAGCATTGCCCAAATTCAGATATGTGGAAGGACAGTACCAATTGCTACCTATATGCATATCATAATTCTATTTTTAGTTTTTTGAGAAACCTCCATACTGTTTTTGATAATTGCCAAACTAATTTACACTCTCACTGGTGGTACACAAGGATTTTCTTTTCTCCGTATCCTTACCAATACTTGTTATCTCTGATCTTTTTATAATAGCTATTTGACTGGTGTGAGGTGATATACCATTGTGATTTTAATCTGCTTCTACATAATGATTATGTAACTCTTTCTAAAAGTGGTTCACCAAATAAACGTTACCGGATTTGTGGTGATTGGTGAGTTCCTTCTGGAGTAGGGTTCCAGGTTCTCATCTCAAACAAAGAATTAGAAGAAACAAGCAAAAGACAGTAGCAAAGTTTATTTGAAAATGTAAGACTGGGGCTGGGGATTTGGCTCAGCAGCACAAGTGCCTGCCTTGCAAGTGCGCAGTCATGAGTTCAATCCCTGGTACCACAAAAAAAAAAGAAAGAAAGAAAAAAAAAAGAAAATATAAGAGTGAGTAGTGAGGGGGAAACTAGAACTGCAGAGTGAGCTTGGGTTGAGTAAAGGAGAAAAAAGCAAGACAAAAGAATACCTTGCATGACTCAGATCCGCCTACCATGAGAAAAACCATGACAGTGAGCTCTTCTTGTCATCTGTGTCCTTTTGTCCTTTTCTACATCTCAAGGCAACCTGCAAGAACCTCTACATGTGGGTCCTGAGAGGTGGTGTTGTGATCACATGCCTCAGGCCAACATAACTGAAAACCTGCTCCAATTCTCACGACAAATCCATGTGCAGGGCATTGGGAACCATTTTGACCATATTCTGGGATCTTGTAATCAACACCTACCTCCCCAGACAGTTTTGCCACACCCTAATCTCCTGTCTCCATTAGTGATATGAAATATTTTTCTCATGTGTCTGTTTGCCATTGATATGTCTTTTTTTTTTTTTTTTTTTGAAACAGGGACTCACTGTGCAGTTCAGGTTGGCCCTGGGCTCACTTTATAACCCAGGCTGGTCTCAAACTTACAACAGTCCTCCTGCCTCAGCCTTCCGAGTGCTGGTACTACAGGAGTGTGCCACCATGCCCAGCTTCATCTGTCTTCTTTTGAAAAACATTTATTCGGGTCCTTTCTTGTTCAGATTGTTTTCTTTCTATAAAATTGATTGAGTTACTCATGAATTTTAGATATGAATCCTTAGATATGTGGCTCACAAACATTTTCTCACCATTCCATAGGTCACCTCTTTATTATTTTTCCTTTGTCATATGGAAGCTTTTTATTTGGAGATAATACCATTTATTTTTTATTTTGTTACTTGAGATTTGGAGGTCATATGAAAAAATGCCCAGAACATGCCATGTAGATCTATTTTCCCCCTTCTCTTTTAACAGTTAGTCTTCAAGTCTTATGCATAAGTCTTTGAATCATTTTGAGTTTATTTTTATATGGTGTAAGGTACAGGTCAAATTTCATTCCTTTGCATATACATACAGGTTTTCCAATACCATTTGTTGAAAAACTGTCTTGCTCCAATTGTATATTTGTGGTACTTTTGTTGAAAATCAATTGACTATAGGACCCATTTCTGGGTTCTCCATTCTATTGCACTGGCTAATACATCTACTTTTTATTCCTGTATCGTGCATTTAAATTACTATTGTTTTGTATTATAGTTAAAAATCAAGTGGTATGATGCTGAAAGTACCTTACTCTTGTTCCAGAGCTTAGAAAAAAATGTTCCAATTTATCATCAAGTACAATGTTTGCTGTATATTTATTCCATATTGTATTTAAGTATATTCCTTCTATACTGAAATTATTGTACATGCACATATGTGTGTGTGTGCATGTATTTGAACATAAGAAAATGTAATGGAGAATTTGTTAAAGTTTTCCATTTTCATATTTGAGATCGTATCTCACTTTATTCCCCAGGCTGGTCTCAAACTCACAATCCTTTTACCTCCCAAGTAGCTGTGATTATGTACATACACCACCATGCTTGGCTTTAAGTATTTATCATTAAAGAGCACTCAACATTTCTTGATCTGTATCTTCTAGGTTTTCCAGTTTGGGTATATAATTGTTCATAATAGCCTCATGATTTTTTCTCACCCTGTGATCTCACTTTTTGTGTCTCTACATTCACTTCTAATTTTATTTGAGCCTTTTCTCTGCTTTTCTTGTTACTCTGTGTCATGATTTGTGTCTAGATGTCCTCTCAAAGCCTCAGGCAAGCATAAGTGGGGCTTTTCTGAGGTGGCTGAACAGAAGGTCTGTGCTTCTGGGATCAAAGACTTGATGATGGGATTGATTCGCAGTGTGATGCTAGGATTAGAGGTGACTGTTCTGGATAAGATATAAGGGACAAAAAGAGCGGTGTGTTCCTTGTCACTTGCTGCTGCTGCTGCTTTGTCTTCTGCTCTGCAACGCCCCTTTGCCATGCCGTCCTGCAGGACCATCAGATTATGGACTGAAACCTCTACAAACTATGTGCGAAAATAAACATCCCCTCCTTTAACTTTGGGTGTTGGGTATTTTGTCTCAGCAATACAAAAAAATAACTAAGACAGTCTAAGTCAGTGACAGTGAACCTTTTAGAGATTTCAATAATAACAAACAGCTGGATGCAGCATGGGTGCCACAGGTTTGCCACTGCTGGTCTAGAGGACCTTTTGTTGGTTTGTTTACATTCTCAAGAAACCAACTCAATTTTGTTCATTTGTATTGTCATTCTACTCTATTTCATTTCTTTCTTCTTTGATCTTTGTTATTTCTTTTGTTCTGCTAATAAAAGACAGTTTGTTCTTGCTTTTCTATTTCCTTTACATGTAACATTAAGTTGTTTGTGATCTTTCTTCATTTTTGCTGTGGGTGCTTATTGCTATAAACTTTACTTTTATAATTGTTTTTGCTGCACCCCATAAATTTGGGGATGCTGTGTTCTTATTTTCATTTGTCTTGAGATATTTTTTAATGTCTACTTTAACTCCTTTAACAATCACTTTAATTCAGTGATTGTTCTGGGCCATGTTGCTTAATTCCAAGTATTTGCAGAGTTTCTGAAATTACTCCAGTTGTTGATGTCTGGTCTCTCATCATTATGGTTGGAAAAGATAATTGGTAAGGTTTCCATCTTGATGAAATTTGCTTCTTGTCTAACGTATAATCTATCCTAGAGAGTGCTCTGAGTGCACTTAAGAATGTGTAATCTTTTGCTACTGGATGCAATGTTCTCTAAATGTGTATTAGTCCATTTGGTCTAAATTTTTGCTGAAATCTATAATGTCTTTACTAATTTTATGTCTGGATAATCTATCCAATACTGAAAGTGGCATATTAAATTATTCTGTACACTTCTTTTTTTTTTTTCCTGTCATGGCATAAATCTTCCTTTCTTTAGGATCCATTGTTGGAGTGTTGTTAGTTTCTTTTGGAGGTGCCAGGATTTCCTGACTATTTGCAATTCTTGTATCTGTTTATCAATAGTTATACATTTGTGGAAACAGCCACATTTTCTGGCTTTTGCTAGAGTTCTTTAACTTAGAGCTTCACTAGTGCTATATTTTGGATTGTGAGCATCTCCTAAGGGCCTGTGTGTTAAATGCTTCATCCTGAGCATGATACTATTGAGAAGTGGTGGGACATCTGGGAAGTGGGCTTAGTGGAAGGTCCTTTGGTCCCTACAGGCATGTCCTCAATGGCCACTGTGAGATCCTAGCCTCTTCCTGTTTAGCTCCTAGCTCATGATGTAACCCTAGTGTTTTTGTTTGCGTGTTTGTTTGTTTTTTGTTTTCCTACCATGTGCTCTCACATGGGCTCTGTTTAGCCACAGGCCCAAAGAAATAGGGTCAGTTGATCATAGGCCAGAACTCCTAAAACTGTACACCAAATTAAACCTTTTCTCATTCTAAGTTAAAATTCAGTTACTTTGTTATAGTGATAGAAAGGTTACTAATACAACTAGTCTAGCCTATGATTCTGGACTGGTCAGCTGCTAATGACCACAGGCAGACAGAGCTTGCCCTCAGCATCTTCAGGTGGTTGGGCAACTGCCTTTTCTCTTAATTTGAGTGGAGCGACTGGCTAGGCTTTGCTGTTTTCCAAGAGCACTGGCTTACCTCTGCTATCAGGTTGACTTAGTATAGTACACAGACACTGGTATTGATATAGGAGATTAAAACATGGTAAAATTGTCTGGGGAAGTAAGTATGGCCTATTAATTAAAGATCCCAGAACATATACAGGGAACAGTTCCCAAATCCCTGCATTTGAACTTCTTCTGAGAACTCAAGCAGGTTTTCAATAGGATGACCTATACCTGATATCAGGCAGAGGCATACAATCCCAGCACCACCTCTCAAGACCTGTATGTAGATGTTATTATGAGTTCTCTTGAGATTTAGACAATGTAAAAGGATGCAGA
Organism: Hydrochoerus hydrochaeris; assembly: GCA_004027455.1. Classification (NCBI taxonomy): domain Eukaryota; kingdom Metazoa; phylum Chordata; class Mammalia; order Rodentia; family Hydrochaeridae; genus Hydrochoerus; species Hydrochoerus hydrochaeris. The sequence continues at coordinate 5,277 of PVLA01008215.1, forward strand.
TGCCAAGAAGAGCTTGGTAATGTGGCCTTCCTCATGATAGCTCTCCCTGCTTTCTTCCAGGTGTTCTTTTATCTTGCTTTTTCCTCTTTTACTCAATTCACAATCACGTGCAGAACCAATTTCTCCTTACACTTTACTTGTACTATTACTTTTTCAAATAAACCTTGCTACTTTTTTCCCCCATTTAGAACCTGGAATCTAACTCCAGAAGGAGTGGTAAACAATCCAGTACACAGTAACATTTATTTGGCAAGCCTCTTTTAGAAAGAGCTACCCAATTATAGTATCATCTCTGATCCTGCTGCACCATGGTATGTGTTTCCCTGGACAGAAGGTGGTATTATTCTTAGCAATATTAGTATTAGTATTTGAGTTCAGCAGTTGGACAAGGTTACAGAAGGACCCTCGAGTTTAAGTGAATGAGGATGGTTGGACCAGTTACTATACTCAGTGAAGTGAGAATAAAGCAGGCTCCCTGGAAAGCATCTCAAAATGCTAGGGAAGCTAGCTGTCTACCTCCTTAGTTCTCTTTTTCCATCCTGAAAGTGTGTACCTTGAGGAACCTGTTGTGGTTTGTGTTCAGATGGCCCCACCCCAAGCCTCATGCAATCATGGACATGGCTGAATCTAGAGTTTGTGATTGGTTCATTGTCTAATACTGGGACTGGTGATGTGGGTGCTGCACCCACCCAGCGACGAAGCTGATACACAAAGTTAGGGCCGGAAGAAGGCCTGTCTTTCCTCTTCTGCTCAGTTTGGGCTTGCTGCTTGTGGTGGCCATGAATGGCTGCCTTGCTGAGCCATCCTGCCTTGGAGTGAGCTAAGTATGGACTGAAACCTCCAAAACTGTGAGAAATAAACCTTCCCTTCCTTCACTTTGGGTACCAAGTATTTTGTCTCAACAACAAGAGAAAGGTAACTAAGACAGAACTCTTTCAGTGTAGTACTCTGCAAACTTCAGGGAGGTGGAGGCAGTATGGTCAAACTGAAACTAGGCTAGGCACAATGTAGTTTTATTCACATCTGTGAAATGCACTAGTAACTGAGGATTATCCCATATTTTTGATTTTCCTAAGCTGTTTTTATCTGTGACTAGCTTCTAGTTGATTTCTATGAAAGACAGTGAAGTCTGAGATTTCCTATGCTAGTGATGGCAAAATTTTTAGAGCTTTTGATGATATAAACAGTCCATTACAGCATGAGTCCCATAGGTTTGCCAAATGTTTATGTCATCTTGCTAATGTCATCTGACCTCTTCTTTCTAATATAAGCATTAGTACGATAAATTTCATCTCACCATTGCATTTTTTATGCCATAAATTCAAATACATTGTATTTTCATTGGGTTTGATGTTTTTTACTTCCCCTTAAGACATTATCTTTGACCCACATATTAATTAGTTGTTTAGTTTCCAGTCATCAGGAGATTTTTTTCTATGTCTTTCTGATATTGATTTCTAGTCTGTTCCCATTGTGGTTAAGTGTAAAGAAAACATTTCATTTAGTTAGTTTTTGAGTAAGGCAGCTAGTTAGAAAAAGGGCCTGAAATAGACTTGGGAGACCAGCCATTTCCATAAGAATAATGAACCAAGACTTTGGACCAGGAAATAATTTCCTTGAGTACTGTGAAGGCAGCCCCCCTCCCACCTCTCCTAAAGGAAGTTGCAGACCTTCCCTATGAAGCTCCTGAGTTTTCAAGAATTTACAATGAAAAATAAGTTTTTCTTTAAAATCCCAGTTTCCTTTAAACCTTACAACTGAATAACTGGGTTATAGAACCTGAGTTCCAATTGAGTTCACAAAGCCACCTGTGATAGATGGCCACTAAACAACTGAGCAACTCCTAAGCTCCACTTATCCATAAAGAGTTCTGAGCCATGCAGAAACTACATTTTTTGGATTCCCCTCCTGGAAAAACCAGGAACCTTGTTTTTTCTTATTATCCTGATTTCCAACAAAAGCTCTCCTAACTTCCTCCTTTTAGTCTGTGACTTCATTCTTCCATTTTCTTGAAACCATCAACTATTTGTACAGAATTAACTCTTCCAAAAGAACAGTTTCCATATGGCTTCAAGTCTTTCACATTGTTTTGAGACCAAGAATACATAGATGATGTTAACAAAGCTCAGAAGCTGGAACTATTGGGTAAGAAATTGGACCCAAAAATGGAAAATAGAAATTCCATTTTGCCCAGCTAGTCCCCTTCTAGGTATCTTCCAGACAGAACTAATTACAGTGATAAATGCATACCCATGTTTCTAGCAGTACAATTAATAACAGCTAAATCGTGGAAATGGCTTATATGTCCATCAATAGATGGTAAAGAAAATATGGTATTTATACAAAATGGAGTACAACTTGAAACATTTGTAGGTAAATGGGTAAAACTTGAGATCATAATATTCAGCAAAATAAGTCAGACACAAATTTATATGAGAAATTCAAATATATGCATGTGTATAATATATGGTATGTATATATACACACACACATACATAAAGAGAGACAGACAGGCATGCAGACAGAGACAGAGGGGAAGAAAAATAGATAAATAGAAAGTGGGGAGATTTTTTTTCAAATGGAAGGGGGAAAAGAGACAGAGATGTGGGAAGGAGGTAGAGGGAAAAGGGATTAAAAAACAGAATTGAAGGGAAAACAATGATGAACATAGAGTTTTTGTAAATAGGAAGAGGCCCAAGAGTTAGAGGGAGCAGGGAGGGAGGAGGAGAATAGGGGATGGGAAAAGAGAGAGAGGGAGGGAGAGAAAAGATGTGTACCAAATCCCCCATGGTAATTGTAATCATTATATACTGCAAACACATGCTAATAAAAAATAAATATCCTGGCTTCTCCCCTCCTGTCTCCCTCCTGTACCCTTCCTGTGCCTGCTAATGGTCAACCCAGCCAGTAGTCACTTGACAAAGGTGTCATGGAAATGTCATTTTCAGGAATCAGCTTCCTGGATACTGAGCAGAACTGGGGTGGGTTGGAGGGAAGTTAGGGCATAGGTCTGAAAGGAAAGATACAGGCGACCATCACATGAATTAAAAGTTATTCTAGCAGTGTTATAGTTTGAAGTAAAAAAGCTACTAGCAAGATCATGGTAAATATGTCAAGACTATAGGACATTAGTGTGTGTGTGTGTGTGTGTGTGTGTGTGTAATATAAGGAGATTCTACCACACCCTAGAACATCTAGGTAGTTTCCATTAAAAAAAATCCATCTACTATTCTCTAACTATAACAACCTACCTTAAAAGATAATGCCTTAGCTCATACCTGTAATCCTAGCACTTGGGAGGTTGAGGTGAGAGAATTACCAAGAGTTTGAGGCCTGTCTGGATTACATAGTGACTTTAGGGTCACCCTAAAGTATACATCAAAACTGTCTCAAAAAAAAAAAAGACAAAAAGGTAATATCTTAGTCACTGCCTCATCACTGGGACATAATACTCAACACTCACACTTTAAAGGGGGAGAGGTTTATTTTGGTTCATGTTTTTAGTCCATAGTTCACTGGTTCCAAGGCAGGATGGTTTGCTGGAGGGGCATCCTGGAGGAAAATCTCCCCACATCACCCCATCCAGAAAGTAGAGAGCAAAGGGAGGAGCAAAAGAAAGAGAGCCAGGCTATCAGGCCATACTCCCAGGGACCCATCTGGTCCCACCTCTTAACGTCACATTTAGCTATAGTGCCCCCCAAAGTCTTGGTATGAGCTTATGAGGCTTTGAGGGAAACATCTGTATATAAACCACAATAGAAAAATCCCCAATATTGTTTTTGTAACTCCTGTACTATCTTTAGAATCCAGTGTTATGACTACTGGGAGGGAAAATAACTACAGATACTAGGGATGCTTCCCTCCAGAATCATGTTTATGTGATATGTTTGCTTGCCTTAGAGCAAAAGCCTCAAAATAGCTTCCATGCACTCAGGTGATCTCAATAGAAATTGACTGCCCTTCCACTTGTAGAGGGATACCCCAACTTACTAAGAGCATTAGAGGAGCCCGAATGTGGCTCAGCAGTGGGTCCTCACCTAGCATGCATGTGGCCCTAGGTTCCAACCCCCACACTGAAAAAAGTGCATGACAAAAAATGTTGTTTGAACATGGAAAACCCAAGACTACTACAAACAGATCTTATGAAAAGATGAATCCACCACAAAGGTCAGCAGGCTTCAAATGGATATTCCCACTACATTAGTGATATTCATGTGGTAGCAAGCCATATGAAATTTCTGATACATAGAAGAGGGGACTGGGACAAAATCTCAGTCAGCAGAATCCGTGAAATTACCAATAAAGAGCAGCAAGTGGAGAAAAAACTACTTTAAAGATTGCTTTCAAGGTGTTCCTTTAAATAAACAATAGCTGTGTTCAACAAAATTCTTAGCCTTTTACTCTAGTTTGAAACCTATTTCTAAAACTAAGAAGACAAAATCAATATTTCCATAAAAATATCTCATAACTCAGGTTTGTTAGTAAATTTCTTTCAAAGAGTTAGAGGGTTAGTTCTATACTATAGGAAAGACTTCAGGCACAAGACACCTAAGTTATGTGTATTCCTCAAGAGAGGATCTTCTTTGATTGACAGATTTTTCTTAATTTGCAGAGCAGACTATAGCTTACCATACAATAAATTATATTTCAATCATCATTTAAAACAAAGTTCGAGAAAGAACTAAACACCGAGTGGGGAGACAGGAAACGTAGTGTGTGTAGTTCATTAATAATGAACAAATATGGCCAGCACAGTACTTGAATGAGATGGGGGTGATGGAAGTCAATTAAAATCTTAAGACAGTTTTTGAGATATGAAATATTAATTAGCAAAAGTAATCACAGAATACCAGCATAACCAGACGCACATTTGAAATTTTGCTTGTAGTTCAAGAAGCCATGTTTTAAAGAGCTCTTGAGAGACTGAAAGGATGTGTCTCAAAAAGAAAGCAATTAAAATAATTCAGAGCTGGAAGACATTGGGTCAATTTGGCATGTGGGGTACCAAAGGAGCTGGTGGTCAGTGGGGTTCTACAGAAAGACTTGAAAGCTGGCTGCTTTTTTAATTCCTTTGCAAAGGCCACTTTGAAAAGACAAATGTAAGACAGGCAGCAACAAGTATGTAGCATTGCAAACTACTACAAATGGCCTCTTTCAAGCATAAGTGAAGGAAAGGCCATTTCTGCTCTGGTTAAGCAAATCATATTTGCCTACAATAGGATTAGAGATGTCACAGACTGGAGAGATTGGGCTTATTTCTGTGACAAGATGCCTTCCCTGCAAAAATAAAAATAACTGACATCTTTGTAGAGCCTTCTTGTATACCAGACACTATACCACACTTTCCAAATGGTTCATTTCCTGCAGAAAGTACAAAGGTGAAGGCAGGGAGTTTGCTTGTTTTGAAATTATCATACCCTACATAAAACAGTAGGTACTCAAAGCACATGTTACCTAGAAATGATGCTTCTCCAATGGGTGGATTTTTATGTTTGTATTATCTTTTTTTTTTTTTTGAGATTTGAACTGTTTTTTCTTCATATTATTTTAAAGATAATAAAAGCAAAATAAATAAATAAAACAGAATAAAACCAATCAAAACAAAACAGTGAACATTATTCAGGACTTCAAAACAGGATAACAAAAAATCAGCAATGGCTATCATAATGCCTCTTGTTATCCTCAAAATTGCTGCCCTTACTATCAGACATAATAAAATCAAACAAAACAGAATAGAATAAAACCAATCAAAACAGAACATTCAGTAAGACAGAACAAAACCAAACAGTGAAAACAATACTGAATTTAAAAAACCAGACAGAAGGAAATCTCCCATAGTTTCTATATTGCATATTGTTATCCTCTAAATAAACGCTCAGACTACCAGCTTCAGGCCTGCAAAGTCAATCAAATAATACAAGCTTTTTGTTTTTGCACCTCATTTGCCATCAACTCAGCCTGTGTTTCTTTGAATCAGCCAGTTGCTTAACAGGGGAAGAAGAGCAGTGTTTCTCATCTCCCAGACCACACATCAGCTGGCTCACAGGAAGGGTGAATTGGCTTCTTATTTCTTCTGCTGGGCCTTGTATGGCTGCCACTAGCTCATGGGAAGGGTGAATCAGCTTCCTGTTTCTCCCCACAAGCCTCACACAGCTTTTTATTGCCTTTCATAATTTACTTAGTATTTGAAGGCATGCTAAATTTACTGGCTTCAATCTAATGAACAGAATATTAGAAAATTAGGATGTGAAATGACCCAGATTTCCATATTGCCCTCTGTTGCTCTCTCATCTGATCATTGTGGTGGAGACAGCTGCCCTAGGAGAAGGTCCATGTGTCATGGAGCTGGGGGAAGCTTCTGGGCATCAGCGAGGGGATGATACCCTCATCCAATGGCCAATTAGAGGCCATACCCTTCCAACAACCACATGAGTGGGCTGGGAAGTGATCCTCCACCCCAATGGGGCCTAAAGATGGGGTACAGCCTCAGCCACATCACCTTGTAAGAGACCCTGAGCCAGAGTCCCACCCAATCCACCCCTAGATTCCTGGCACACTGCCATAAAGAGATGCGAAATTGTTGTTTTAAGTTGTTGAATGAGGCAATTCTTTATATAACTACAGTGAACTAATATATAAATGTATAAAAGAGTAGATTTTTTGTTTTTCCTAGTATAATAATTTTCTACTTTTCACTCTTTATGGAAAGTGTTACTGTTTCTCAAAAACTGACCCCACTTTGCCAATGTGATAATAGTTGTTTTGTCTATGACCAATTGACAGGAGCGTTTTAATCAAAAATTTATTTTCAAATTCTAATATGTTACTTTAACATATTGAACAAAAGATTCTTAAACAGTTCCAAGAAAATTGCAATTGAGTCAATATGCAAAAATACTTAAAAATTCATTTGATTTATTCAGTATAAGCCTGTGCATATCATGATACTAGATGTTAAAATTCACCTTTGGAAGCTTCCTATCAGAGTTAAATAGTCTCTAACTGGTTCCATGGCATAGTGACAACCATCTTTTGTTTGTTCATTTGTTCTGTTTAGTTTGGTTTTCTTGTTAGTTATTTGCTGTTAATTTTGTGAGACAGGATCTCAGGCTAGCCTTGAATTTTTGTGTAGCCCAGGATGACCTTGAACTTATGGTGATTCTCCTGCCTCAAGCTCTCAAATGCTGAGATTATAGGCCTGGGTCATTTGTTCATTTTATAAAACCTGGACAACAGTTATACAAAAGAGTCATGTGGATTCACACTAACTCATCATTTCATTCTAAATATAATGAACACCCTGTTATCTAGCCTCCAAATTTTAATGATACCTATACATTATAGTTTAATTTTCCTGCTATGTAAATTCTCAAATTCTATTATATATATAATACTATAAGGGAAACAAAACAATTTATTCTTTGAAATTTGAATTGTGAGTTACCACTATGCATAGCAAGTATTATTCTAATCAGTTAATGTGGGGATCTTCTGTAGCTTTATCTTGGCTCTTTTACTTGCCTTCCCCTAGGCATGAGGTCTTCTGTTTTATCACTGAAGAGCACCTGGCATATAATAGACAAGCAGAGTATATGTCCAAGAAATTAATAATGAATTCTGCCCTCATTCCTTTATTCAAAGATATTTCAGCATGGTCTTAGCCTCAAGGGTTGACTGATGAGCAGAATACAAATAATTGTGATTCAAGACAGTAACAATTATTTTAGGAAATATTCCAAATTATACTTGGGATTTATTTTAAAATATGCAGATCTTTGAGTCCCAGTATCTGGCTGAATATTTAAGTTTGGCTTGGCTTAAGAACCATGGCATAGATTAAAGGTTGATGAACTTTTTCTATAAAGGTCTAAACTCTAGACAGTAAATGTTTGGAGCCCTGCAGTACATATAATCATCTCTGTAATTTAATTCTGCACTGCAAAATTTGCTGTGGACAATACATAAATGAATGGATTTGGCTGCATTCCAATAAAATATTCTAGATGGACTCTGAAATTTTAATCCATTAATTTTATATAATTTTAAGATTATTCCTCTTTTGAAGATTTTTCAACCTTGAATAGTCACTCTTGGCTCTTGGGTTATAGAGAACAAAGAATTGGCCAGATTTGACATTGCAGGCCATATTTTGCAGACCTTTGGCATAAGCACAGACTCTCGAATCTTCTTGACTGCAAGTCTGCATTCCACTTCTACTCTAGTAGCTGGAGACTAGAGCAAGATATTTATCCCACATGAGCCTGTTTCTTCTGTACCTGAGACACAAAGAACCTTGGGAATGCCCAGTTTATCCAAGAATCATGGCGAGAATCTGTGACAAGAATCATGAAGACCAAGGAGAGAGAGAAAGCTGTTAAAAAAAAAAACAAAAACCTGTGTGTTCAGACAACAACTGTGCTACTTGAACTATCAGAGTCAACATGTTTTCCTTTTACATGCCAACCAGGAACTAATTTGGACATGGGATTTAATTAAATGCAGTTGGCTACATCTCTAGTATACTCCTCTCTCTTCATCATATTCCATTATACAGTAGTTACTTTGTTAGGCGTTTGTTATTGTAATGTGATGAGATCTCACCATAATGTGTCATGGAGTGCACCACACAGCATATTTTATTTTTATATGACTAGGTTTTAATGGGATTTTACAGTTTAGCTCTAGGATGTCTAGCCTGCCAAATCATTCAGCAAATGCTAAGGAAATTGTCTTAACTAACACACTGCAAGGAAATGGTTCAATTTAATACATCATAAAAATAATAAAAAGAGGAAAATAAAATGGATAGGAAAGGGGAAAAATTATTTTGGAAAAAAGCCTGGCTTTCTCCTAAATTAATATTTTTAAGAATAAAGTTTATCTTTCATTTCTGACAGGGGTTATAGCTACTATGATTATGATTTCCTACCACCATCATCCCAAAACAGACATAGTCTTAGTTTAATCACATTTGCCTTATATTGTGCCTAACAAATAGACCTTCAGCTTCATTTCAATAGCCTGTCCCTGATAAAGAAGCATCATAAAGGAATAATGTCATAAACCCCCCAAAATCAGTATCTAAATAATAGAATAAAACACATTAGACTAGAAACAAGCAAGTAGTGATGGGGATGATGAAGCCATTGATTTACAGATAAAAATGGAGCCTACACATTTTATTGGAGGAGCCCAGGGAAAGCATAGAAAAGGTGGCTGCATAATACAATGAAATATTTAGAAATAAATCCAAATCCTACCCAAGGCCCTGTAGCCAATATCTGTGAATAGTTATCCATCCTGAAAATTAAAAGCCTGCTGGCTTCATGGTGGCACAAACATGCTGGGGAGGGAAAGGGAGGGCAGAGGCCAGATCTGGGTTCAGTCTCAAAGCTTGTGGGTAGAGACTACACTAAAACTATGAGAATTCATAATCAAGTTCAGTAAGGTTGCAGGATAAGAGATCAATCATTCACACAAAAGAACAATTTATTTCTAAATGCCAGTAATAAACAATACAAAATCAAACTTAAGAAACAAAAATAGTTTTGAGGGATGGGGGATATAGAAATTACATTCAATCTTAATAATCATAGCAAGAAATTAATTAATGCTGTTTCAAGAACTCAGACTAAATCTGTTTTGCCTTTCTCTCCTAACCAACACTGGGGCCCAATTGCAAATAACAGTGGCTACCACTCCTAGAAGCCTATGAACCGTCTGAATAGTTTACTTACCAAGCTTAACATAAAACTTTGCTTCAAGATTTCTTTTTTCTCTACCAATCCATGCAAATGTGCCATAGACATAGCCTAATTCTGATTAGTTTCTGCCTTACAAAACTTTCTTAAACTCACTCTCAATTCTTTAAATGATTCTTGGACATATTCAGTCCTTATACCCAATACAGCAAAGTATATGTACCATACAAATATATTTATACCCACTGTATAAAACCTGTGAAATGATTTTATGGACCCAAAGTACTTCAAATTTCTACCACACTTTCCTTTTTTTGGAATCACTGAACTCTTCCTTCAGATAGTCTACTAATCATTTTCCCTGTCCTCCTCCTTCTAGGATACTACTAAGATTGTGATGGTGGCCTCCCTACTTCAGTAATCTAATAAACTTAGCTTTGATTGTCCAACAGGATTTTCTGGCAATCTTTTGTTGACAGTCAACACTAAAAATGGATTAATAACAAATAGGAAATGAATATCGTTTAGAGATAATTAAGTAAGACTGAGGCAATCACTTGAAAACAGAAGTGGTTTTTATTAAAAGGTCACCCTTTGGTGATGAGGTGGGGTGGAGTAGAAGATAATTTGCATTTCATCCTAAGTCTACACACTTTTAAAACTATATATGTACATTACTCTGATAAAAATACATGAAATTTTTTTTAAAAAGTTTCAGTAACATTAGTGCCATAGCTGTCAGACCATTTTCAGGACAGGTATTGCTTTTATTTATGAATTTAGCCCTAAAATGACATGATACAGAGCTAACAAAGAAACATTACAAGTTATGTTCAGTTCTTTTGCACAAAAATTACAGCATAATAGGCACATTTTACAGGCACAAAGATGAGGTCAAGAAAAGGAAAAATGTCACCAAGGTCCATGACACACCCTTCATCTGCTACTGTAATTGTGTTAGACAATGCCTGAATCTATGGCTTCACTTAACAAACTTGGGACTGAGACCCTCTGAACCCACCCCACTGCACACATTCCCAGCTAACCCTGCCCTCACCTCACTTTCGACAAGAAAATACCACAAGGAAAGAAGTCATTATTTTACAGGACAGACTTTGTTCCTGAGCCCCAATTATATCTTTAATCTTAAACCTTAGAGAGCAAACTATCTCTTCAGATTGCAAATTTCCATTTCAACTGGAAACCACAGTTTCTGCCAAGCTTCAGATCGAAACACTTTACTGTGGAGTCACTGTGTTCCGAAAGAGTGTTTGGAAGACAAATGTAGGAACTTAGGCAGGGGAGGAGGGACATTGTGTAGCGGGTTTCAGCAGACCACATGCAAGCACATTTGGGTTCAAAGAATGAGTGTATATATATGAAAAGATGTTTGAAAGTACTTATCTAAGGCTGGGGATGCAGGTCAGTGATAGGATACTTACCTAGCATGCATGAAGCCCTGGGTTCAATACTTAACAGGCGGAAAACAAAACAAAACAAACAAACAAAAACATTGAAAATACACATCTACTATGCATGTGCACTCACACGGGTACACACACGTCATGTACAAAGACTCTTACACAAAGACCGCACGTGCTGGGTCTGGATCTCTCTCTCCAGACACTGGCACGAAGAAGGAATCTGCTGAGGGAAGCCTGTTGCTCCTACTCTTCAAGATCCAACCACAGCATCAGCTAAGAAAAATTCTTGTGATAATGTGGGACTTTGGGTACTTTGAGCTCTGGTTGGTGTGGGGAAATAATACAAACCCTAATAACCACCTACCCCAAATCATTCCTTTAACAGTATCTGCTGAGCATCTCGGCTTGCCAGGCACAGCTCTGAGTACCAAGGACAGGTGAACAAGACCAAAGCCCATGCTCAGAAACTGCCAGCCTAATACTGTGCAGAGAGTAGGCAAGACACAAATATTTGCTAAGTAAAAAAGATATTACACACAAAATAAAGCTGCACCTTAGTGGTGGAGTTCTAATTCTCCTAAAATATATTTTTAAGCAGGCCTTGGTGGTGCACATCTGTCATCCCAGCACTCTGGAAGGTTAAAACAGGAGGATCACAAGTTTGAATACAACCAAAAAAAATTTTTTTAAGGATTATGGATGTAACTCGGTGAAAAGACTCTCAGTGCAAAGGCTCCATCTCCAGAACTGTAAAAAATTAAAATTAAATGTATAAACATGTACATATTTGTACATATTTAAGTGCCTGTTAAAATAGCTAACTTGGGAAAATATACAAATAATGAGAACTATCTATGACAGTGTCTTAGGAAAAAAATCTATGTAAAGCAATCAGAATGCCGATTGTAACTTTATCTAGGATTAAAAACTGTTTTCTTATTTTTACTTTTCCACTCTTCCAAATTTCCTGTATTTAAACATACTTTATTTTTATAGGTAGAAAATTTATTTTAATAGAGAAGAAAATCACTATTATAATTTGCACATAACAGAACTTCAGAAAGCAAACTGGACTGACAGCCTAACTCGTTCCTATCAACTTGTCTCTGATTTCACAACACACCTTTTTTTTGTTTCTCAAATTCTTTCTCTGCCTGGTGTGAGAGTTGCTAACCCACAAGAAAGAAAGTGGCAACACTAGCTCCAGGAAGAAAATATAACAAACCACTCCAACAGCAGGATAAAGAAATACAAGGAACTTGTTCTAGGTATCTGATCCCTGGAACAGCACAGCTCTTAAAAATCACAGGTGCCTGATCTGAGATGAACACACAGTTCTCAGATGAAGATACACAAATGACAAATAAACACATGAAGAAATGTTTACCATCAACTGGTCATTAGAGAAATGCAAATTAAAACAGCACTGAGATTTCATCTCACTCTGGAAAGAATGGCTGCCATCAAGAAAACAACTGATAACAAATGTTGGTGAGGCTGTGGGGGGTGGGAACACTGCTCCATTGTTGGTGGGAGTGTAGACTGGTGCAACCACTATGGAAATCAGTATGGAGATTTCTCAGAAGACTAGGATTGGAAGCTCCATTCAACCCAGCTATTCCCCTCCCAAAATGGGTAATTGCTATGGTAAAAAAGAGAGGAAAAAAAAGTGCTCTAAAGGATATAACTGCATGTATGTTTAAGTGTGTAGGATTGATGACCATATTACTAAGTTTTTGTTGGATCATCGAGCAGAATTGTTTGCAGTCTCACTATTTGAATGTTCACTTTGTATGCTTTAATTTTGTAACTTGAACAACTATTTCTAAAATGACAGTATGTAATTTATCAACTAGTGAGTCCTTAGGTTTTTTTGAATTCTGTATTGTTGCTACCCTTTTTTATGTTCTGCTTATTTTTTCTCTCTTTAAATAAAATTTTTTAAAAATCACAGGTGCCTGGACAGGTTGTTAAGTGACCTGTTGTTATTTTTATTCATCAGTACTTAAACTCATGAAACTTGTTCATTAAGCTGCATCCCCAACACTTTTGTTTATTACATTGAGACCAGGCCTTGCTAAGTCACTAAATTGCCCAGGCTAGAATCAAACTTGTAATCCTCCTGCCCCAGCCCCCCAGAATGCTAAAATTATAGGTGTGCACCATGGTACCCAGTAACAGTATCATTATTATGACACTTAGAAAAGGGGAAACTTGAGAGAGAGATGATAAAGAACTTGCCTATGGTCATAATGCTAGATGAATAGGGCCTCAAATCAAGATACAGCTGCTTCTCATAGTCTTGATGACTAAATCTCTTATTTACTGATTGCTTTCATTATACCATTAAGAAATTTTCAACCCATAATACTCACTGTTTTTGCAAAGAATTTGGGGAAGGATGTAAGTTTAAGCTTTAGAACTACTACTCAGCCTTTTACCCATCTTCCCCTCATTTTTTTCAAGAAAATAAGGCTTTGAGGAAGGAAACATTCCAAACTAAAACTACACTAAACTAAAGTTTAAAGAATTGGTGTTTATATATTATTTGATCATTTCTACATCACTTTTTGTCTTTACCTTAGATTCTCAAAAATGCACACCATACCATATTTTTGTTTCCACTAGTCTCAAGAGGTTCAATACAGAACACTGGAGGCCAAATAATATTCCTGATGAATTTATTGCTTCAACTTAATATTTAGAGCAGCAGAAAGAATCAATACACATGCATCCTTCTTGGGAGCCATAAATGTTTATTTTAACCCAACTCGGTGCTTCTTTCATATTTATTCAACCCATCAACAGCCTCAAAGTGGTTGTGAGATGATCAACACCATTGAAAGGCCCAGGTAAAATAACAGTGAATGGAAGAAGAGCCTTATGAAATGGCCATGTGTACACACTCAAGGAGCACTGTTCTATTTATTTGAAATTCAGGTAAGCTCTGTATGTGGTAGGTGGAATTGAAAAAGATGTCACATTAATATGCAAGTCATTAGAGTAAGGAGTCCTGTTTTGTTTTGTTTTCTTTTCTTTTATACTAGGAATCAAACTCACCACCTTACACTTGCTAGGTAGGCACTGTGCCTCTGAGCCATATCCCTGGTCCCTGGTTTTCATTTAAGAACCTTTTAAACACACGAGACTCAGCTGAATTACACAAAGCTCACTTCAGTTTCAGTTTTCTAGTGCATCCTGCTGACTTCAGTTCTATAAGATCTCTTTAACGTGAATTAAAGTCATTAATAACTTCATAAAGTTTTTGTTGCTACCAGATAATCATCAACAAAGACATTGAAAGACATGTTAAAAAATGAAAACAAACAAACAAACAAAAATCCATGAGACTCAGAGATTCCACCTGAGAACTCTGCCTTCCCTGGGCATCTGAGGGTCTGTGCTTGATGATACTCCTGCCATGATTTGAATGCATGACTCACACTTGGAGAAATACTGCTGTGGATAAGAATTCACTAAATCTAAGTTTGAATCATGGCCCTTCTACTTCCAGATAGGGTATCCTTAGACAAACAACTTAATCGCTCCAAGACTATTTCTAAATCTGTGAAATGGGACAATAATATCTTTTTGAGTTATGAGACTTTTAAAAAGAAAACATGTACTTTATTAAAATCCATTCTTAAGCGTGCTTTGATTATAACTTTCCCCTTAAGTTCTGTAAAAAGTCTTATTAGGCATTCAAATGCTCATCTCTACATATCAAAATATTAGAACATTGGGAAAGTCTACTATCTAATCTAGCCCTACTTGGTAAAATAATTGTAACTGGTCTCCTTGGATCCATTCATGCATTGGATAAAATAAATCCCAAAGCACAAAAGACCAATTAATTAGTTATCAATGTAGTGTACAGATGTTTCCTATTTACAGTTATTTGATTTTCAATGAATAACATACATACACCATAACTGACACTAAACTATTTTCTTTGAACAATGTATTAGTTGGATTTTCAGTTTATAACACTTCAGAACTTTTGCAAAAAACATTGTGCTATAGTTTAGTTATAAATAAGGGCAAAAAACATGTCTTAATAATGAAATCTAGGTTGGTGGTTTTTATTTTTTATGGGTCTATGATATTCATACCATTCAGTGTACAAATGTTGAAGGCATTGCTCAAGGGATCTTGATGAAGTGAACAAATTCCTGTCCTGGTAGAATGAGATGGAGACACAAAGCCCCAGCACCAGTGCAGGTTCTCTCTTGTCCCTGCCAGTCCCTGCTTGCCAGCAGGAAACCACATCTTCTTTTAAACTTGAAATAAGAAGAATCATAAGATGTGTACTCTTTTCTGTCTAGATTTCTCTTTCAACTTTATTCTTGTGGTTCTATAAACATCCATAGTTTTGTTTGTAACAGTAATTTCTGCCTGTTCTCCTCAACATATAATATCCTGTCATGTGCCTGACCACAAAATATTTCTCTACCACTGCATATTTGGGTTGTTTCAGTTTGGAGCTATCATGAATGAAGTGACTTTGAACATTCTTGCCCATGTTCTTTAACATACATGTCTACTTAGAGCAGAACCACCAAGCAGTAGAATAGGCATATGTCTAGCTTAGTTGACCCTGCAACCCAAAATACATCGATTTAATCAATTTACACTCTCACCACTTAGTATATGAGCTCTAGTTCCTCAACATTGCTCACCAATCTTAGTATTCTCTACCTTTTCTATTTTAGCCACAATGGAGGAATTGCAGTGATAATACAATGCAGTTTTATTTTGCATTTTTCTAATGATTAATGAAGTTATCCATTTTCTGTCTGTTTTAGGCATTTAACTATCAGTTTTTAGGATTCTGACAAGATTTTTGCAGATTTTTCTATCTAGTTATCTTTTCTCATTTTTAATAAATGATTTGTGTGAATAATTTAGATTTTCTGTATATAAAAATGATAAGGGTAATCCAAGGCATTCCAGTATACACTCCACCAACTCTCACCTAATGTCAACATGACATTGCTATGATAAATATGTTAAAACATAAAGATTAATAAAGAGCAAAATAAAAAATAATAGCAATAGGAGGACAGATATTTCTCAAATAGGGACAGGATCAAGAGATGGAAGAAGGGGGGGGAAGGAGTGAAAAAGGAGGAATTGAGATATATTATATACATGTTAAAAACTCCACAAAGGAATGCAAACATCATGTACTGCAGACATGTACTAATAAAAAGTTCACACATTGATACATTAATAACTGAATTTCAGGTTTGATTTGAATTTTTCTATTTTCTACTTCATTGTACATTTTCTCTTCCATAAACCAAGCAGGATACCACCTTGCATTTAGTCATTATTTTTCCTTAGTCCCTTCTAGTCTACAACTATTTCTGTGTTTTGTTTTTCATAACTGCAACAATTTTGATAATTATCAGACAGGTATTTGGTAGAAGGTCCCTCAATTTAAATTTGATGGGATTACCTGATTAAGTGGGATTAGAGATTTTGAAAAGAGTATCACACAGGCAGAGCACCCCTTTCATCATATCCTAGTAGGGTTCCATAATAATTATATGATATATCACTGGTGATATTAACCTTGAAATCTTCACTAAGGTAGTATTTACCAAGTTTCTATTGCTCTATTATTATCTTTCATTTTCCATACTCTCTTCTATGGAGGTGAGTCACTACACACAGCCAAAATGGGACATCCTTATTTTAACTTGTACTTTTTTCTGAATTCTGGACATGAAGTTTTCATTGGATGGTATTTGTGTTACTTATCTTTGTGTTACTTATCTTCTGTGTGGTCAGAGAACACAGTCTACATGATTTTGATCCCTTACATTTGTCAATACATGCTCCAGCTCAGCGTATGGTTTATTTTGGTGACAGTTTTATGTGTCCCTAAAAAAGAATGTGTGCATTTCACAATGGTTGGGTACAGTACTATATACCTCCCCAAACCCTACACACACACACACGCCCACACACACACACACACACACGCACGCACATGCACACACACATGCACATGTAAGCTCAATCATGTTATATACTAAATTTCTGTCTGAGAAAGAAGTGCTTGAATCTCTCAGTATGATGAGCATATTTATCCTTGTATTGGTATGTGGTTATGTTTTTAGATATTTAAATTTATGTCACTTGATGAAGTATCAGAAATATCTTTCCATCAAATTGTCTCTTTAATCATTATGAGGTAACCCTCTAGAGTAATAAGTCTCATCTCAGAGGTAACTATGATTACAGTGGTATAGACAAACAACTTTGGTTTTAGTTAGTATGTGCATACCATGCCACTTTGTATCTTTAAAATTCCAACTTTTATGTTTATGTGTAAAATACACCTCATAAGAATAATTGTTTTTATAAGTCCAGTCTGATAGTTTTTGCTCTTAATGGAAATGTTTTGTTTATTTATATTTAATAGATCTACTAGCATATTTGTTTTAATCTTGTTACCTTATTATTTGCTTTCTACTTATTTCTACTGTGGTCCTCTTTTTTCTTTCATGCATTCTTTTGATTAATCAAGTAATTATTTCATCATTCTCATTTTCCATTTATTATTAGTTATACTTTATTTTATATCTATTTAAGTTTATGATAGATATTCCAGCCTACATCCAAGACTACCAAAATTCATAAGTGTGCCACCTCCAGATAATGCAAGAATATCATAACATTTTAATTCCAATTATTCCTTCATTGTTGCTGTGCTATTTCATGTATTTTAATGTTACATATAGGTTAAACCCAATAAAGCTTGTTATTATAATTTTAAAATGTCTATTTATTTAGATATGCATAAATTTATCTGTTCTGTTTTCCTCATTTCCTCCTGCATTTTCATGCGTCCACCTAGGATCAACTGAAAAACGCACTTTGTATTTATTCTAGTGTGAGCTTGCTAGCAAGTTTCGCCCTTTTTCTGAATGAAAACATGATTACTTTGTCTTCATTTTGATTACTTTATCTTCATACTTGATATAAAATTCTTCTCTGAAAGTTATTTTCTTTCAACACTTTATCCATATCATTCCATTATCACCTGGCTTTCACCACTGCTTTTGAAAAGTTGGCTGTCATTTGCTACTCTTTCAAAGGCAATTTGTTTTCTTTTCCTTTGAATATGCTGCAAACTTTTTTTAAAATAAAAAAGACTATTTGAAGATGGGAAAGGAGGAAAAGAGAGATGAGTGAAAGCTACACTGCATGAGTGGGGAGAATTTGAAAGGGAATTGCTCATGGATCTCTTGTCTTCAACTCCTTTTATTGAGATCTGTGTCCCATAGGCTGTTGAAATCAGATTAGCTCCCTGGCTCCTCTTTCATCCTAATCTTGGATTTTTTTAAAGCCATGTAACCTTTCTCTGTCACTTGGTGGAGAGTAAGAATATGGGTGGAGATCTTATGAACAGGTAGCTTAGGCTAAAGAATTAAGTAGAGGTGAGGTTTGTGAATCCAATGTTAATTTCATTACCTAGGAACTTCCCAGTCCTAAATTTTTTTGTCTTCCTCATTGCTTGAGTTTAACTGCCTTTGCCTTTCTAATTCTTCAGAATTTAGTTGCCTTTGTCTTTCTAATTGCTGGTGGCTGGCAGCAGAGGTCAAAATTGCCTCATAAATTTTTAATAAAGCTCAATGAGGCCTTCACCTATATTTTACTACCTACAGTGCCCCTATACCTACATTCCACCCACTGACATAATCATCCAGCTGCTGTTGGGGATAAAGGTGATACCTAATCTGGTTTTTTGAGCTGAATACAGTCATAGCTGGGGAGCAACAGATAAAAATCTTAAGCAGAATGATTTGTCTATTGGGTCTCATCACCTTTACAGTGAGATTTGTCTGTATAACCTCAAGGATTGGCAGACTCTAGGTTAGGGGAACAAAAGCCAAGAGATTAACACATGTCTGACCAAAACATGAGCAAAAAAAATAAAAAAGAAGATTGGGGAAGGAGTCATGTCAGACACTGTTTTTAAAAAGTTGAAATAATTACAAACAGCTGGCCCACAGACCTGTCAACAGAGGTCAGTGATTGGCACCCACCTTAATATATCTAGCCTATATCATTATTAATCATGCATATCTCTGGCTATGTTCTCCTATTGTGGAGTGTTTAAGACCAAGTAAAAGTGAGACCTTTGCCAAACCAATTTATCTCTTGATATATTAAGGTCAATCAAGTATCCTCAGCCATTCCTTCTGGGTTCATCATCAAAACATTTTAACTCTTTCAGTTCATCTTCTGTCAGATGTGTCACCCCCTAGGATTGGTCATGGTCTGTATTAGACCACATAGTTCCACTTGGAAGCATGGGAACACCTTCTTTTCAGAGATTTGCCCTCTACCATGATGGACACTGGTTGACTCCTGTCCTCTAGGCTCCAACAATCTCCTTGCTCAGAGGAGATTTTCTATCTATGGACTTAAGCATGTTATGCTCTGATGGTTTGTACAGTAGTCACCTTGCTTGGGGTTTGTAGAGCTTCATGAATCCACAATTTGATATCCTTCATTAATTTCAGAAATAAATTTGCCAATGTATCTTCAAATGTTTCTTCTGTTTGATTTCCATCTCCTTATCTTCTGGAACTTCAGTTTCACATATAATAGACATTTTTATCAAGTTTTGTATGATCCTTGTGTTACTATCTATATTTTCCATTATTTTTTCTCTGTGTACTTCAAATGTAATATTTTTCATTCAACCTACTTTTAGCTCCTTAGTTTTTTATTGTTGTCTAATCTGCAAATAAACTCATCTTTTGACTTTTTAATCCTTTCTGTTCTATAATTCCCATTTGATTGTGATTTTATAATTAACTTTTTGGTGATGCTTTCATTTCTAATCTACCTCCTATAACCTATTAATTATATTTAGTTTAAAATTATATTTCTGGGCTGGGGATTTAGTTCAGCAGCAAAAGTGCCTGCCTGGCAAGTACGAGGTCCTGAGTTCAATCCTCAGTACCAAAAAAAAAAAAGAATTGTATTTCTGCTACCCTCACAATCTATGTCACTTAAAGGCCTATTTATGTTGCTAACTTTCCCCCTTTAGCTTTTGTCACTTGGTCTTGCCGCCTGGCATACTTGGTAATTTTAAGTTGATTCCTGACATTATACATAATATTCTGTATCTCTAGAAAAGAAGGTTTTTTTATTCTGTATGAGAAACAGATAAACATGACTAAATCTGGACTGGAAAATTGAAGGTTATTTTTAAGAATTTGTGAGGGGTCAGCCATAACACTTCAGAAGTTTCATTTAAAAGCCTAAAAATTTAGTGGATCTTTGGCAAATTCTAAATTATAAATTTTTTTCTCCTCAGACTAACAAAAACAGTAATTATATTTTTAGCCTTTTAAAATTATTTTTTTCTGGATTTTTTAGCCTCTCAGACCACTCATGCCCAGTTCAGAAATTGGCTAATGTGTTGCAGGAGAACTGTACATAGAAATTTGAGATGATTCCTGAGCTTCTCATTTCTTGATCTTGAACCCTACTACTGGCTATTTACTCAACCTGAATTTCAGTTTTGGCTTCTTCATCTTAATGACATTGCTGCAAACTCCAGGTTTCTGTTCAGCCTTTATGTCCCTCAGGTAAATGAGCAAATTCTCAAAGCAAAAGCATTAATTCTCTATTCACTTATTCTTTTTTCTTTGAGATCCTTGTCTCTGAATTTTTGTTCAGAGACATAGGCATTGTTTAGTATTACAATGAGATTTCAGACAAATGTGGATGCATATATCTATAGTCCCAGCACTTGAGAGGCTGAGGCCGGACAATTGCCACAAGTTTAAGCCCAGCTTGGACTACATAGTGAGACCCTGTCTCACACACAAAAAACAACAAATGTATTATATTGAGATTTCACAGTTTTTATCTTTTGGGAAAGTTATCCTAATCCTAGGATTGCAGGAAACTTGGCTTAAATTCACTGAACTAGTTGCTTAATTACTAAGGAAGTTGAAATCGATTTTACAGTGATACTCTACGCCAGTTTGCCTGGTATGGTTTTGATGCATGCTGCTTATTCCAGACTAAATACTACTAGTGACATTTTCACTCTCATTGTATAATGTCCAGCATGTACAATGAATTACATAATCCCACCTCCAAGGGTGATTGATTTTTCTCCTTCTTCTTACCTCTATTAAAATCACCATAAATCAGTTTTTAAAGAAAAAAGGTCACATGATTAAACAAAAAGAGAACAGCTTTCATTTATCTTACATGTGCATATTGTAAGATTTATGTTTTCTATGTACATGTGTATCTCACACACCATTCTGAAACCAACAAAATTTTTATAGTTTAAAGATCAAGATTTCCAAATCTTCCAGTTGATAATGAATCCTAGTGTGTAAAAGTTTATTATCCTGAATGCAAACATAAATATACATGAACCTAATATGCCCATTTGTAAAGTAAACTATTCTACAGGCATAAGTTTCATAATATTTTCAGATTAATAGCAACTTTAAAGATGATTGAACTCTTTCATATATATTTATATCCCTCCTACAGATAAAAACAGTGAGCTCCCTAAAGTTAGTTGAGGGTTTCATAACATCACAGGTAGATTTTAAACTCTCCTGACTCTCAGTGTAATACAAATCCCCCTCTAACATGGCCCAACTCAGATTATTCCAATTATAGCATGTTCCTGCTCCTACAATAACTACATCTCCTTCTATATCTTAGAGCAGAGGGTAACATGACTTGATAATACTTTCACACTAAGATATAAAGGGCAAGATATCCCCTTTCTCTAAAGCTCATGAAGTTGCCATTTACCATTTACAGTTTATCCCAAGCATCACTCAGGCAGCATATTTATTTGCATACTGACTATTTCAAGTGTCACTTGTCATTTGAGCAGGTGTCATTTTGACCAGTCAATTCTTGCATTAAGTTTGATAAAATTGTTTTTGGATTTCCTGTGATATTATCTTATAAAAATTGATGAAAAAACATGTAATTTTTTATCATCTTGTATTTAAATAATTGATTATTAACAATTAATATTTTTATTTGCTAAGCATTTACTCTAATACCTGTTAGGCACCCCCAAAGATTTGAGTATTCATTTGGATTCTTTATTTCAACTGGAAGAATTTACAGAGTACATGATTTATTAGGTAGGTGTAGTGGCATACATGTGCCCTGAGTCACACCTACCTAGCCTTTTATCTGATTTCAAACAGTTTGTGTACTCTTAGATTTGCATTCACTGGTGAGATCTCACCTTTTATGCACACCAAGTATCTTTACTTTCTGCCCCAGGCCTATCTTAGATGCCAGCGGGAATTTTCTTAGCATACTGCACTTTCAGAGAAACAACAGGAATGTATTACAGAAATAACATTCTTCGGGAGAAGACAAGATGGCCGATCAGTGAGCAACAGAATACAAAGCCTTCCAGGAGAAACAATTCATATGCCAGAATAAAAGAGCCTGGAGAGACCCAGACAGAGGGAGATGGATCCTCTTGACACAGGAAGAAATTAAAACTTAAAAAAGTTCATCAAATACTTCAGGACTACAACTGAAACAGCTAAAAACTACATGACACAGCATTTTCATTTGCACCAGCTTGAATTTGCGCTGGCAGACAGAGCCGCCCAAACTTGTTCCCACCACCACTCACAGAAAGATCAGCGGCGCTGAGGTCGGGGGTTGGTGAGCCCAGCAGAGAGCAGGGAGTGGAGCCAGTGGAGGAACATTCATTGATCCACAGTCAGTGCTGGGAGTGAGACCCCCACCATGGGAAGGGCGTGACCAGGTGGGTGACATGTTGGAATCGGGCAGGAGGAGCCTGAACTGGGAGTGACAGTGAACTTCAGTTGGTTGCTCCCTCCCCAGAGCAGATTGGTGCGATTTGCTCGGACTGGGCCACGCCCCTGGCCGGGACCCAATGAGCCATTCCAAATTGATTCCCTGCACCTAACATGTACTGACCGGGTGAAGACCTCTAAAGTTTGGCTGGCCTGGTGGGCAGGGGCAGGCATGCGCAGCCTGCTTACACCTCAGTGACAAGAGCAGGTGGGAAAGGGTGGAGTTCCCATGCTAGCATGCTTCAGAGGAAACGTGGCCAACAGGGAAGGGGGCTGGAACCTGCACTGTAACCTGTGTAGAGGAAGCCATGGCCATGACAGGAGAGAGAGGCAGGAAGAGGCCCCCAGCCCAGAACCCTGAGAGCACTGATCCAGGAGAAGGAAAAGCAAGGGAGACTGAGGGCGGCAAACACGCAACATCAGACATGGCTTCAATGGACATTAAGAGATATCTTCAGGACCTTGTAGATGAGCTCAAAACTGAAATATTAAATCAGGTAAAGCAGAATATGAGTAAAGTAATGAAAGAAATGCTCTCAGGAGGCATCTCTCAGGATGATACAGATGAAAGAAGGGAGGAACACAAAAAAAGGAGAGAAACATTTGATAAAGAATATAAAGAAAATCTAGAATACATGAAGCAGATTCAAAGAGACCACCAGGAAATTAAACACTCCATTGAAAGCTGGAAAAATGCCCTAAAAGAAACTAAGGATAGACTATCAAAACTTGAAGATAAGTTTGCAATGTGTGATCATGAAAGGAAAGATCTCTTAAAAATAACAAGGAAACAGGCAGTAACAATACAAAGGCTAGAAGATGACAAGAGAATCTATAATTTAAGAATAAGAAATGTGAACAAAGAAGCAGGAATATATACAGGCAAATTACAAAGGCTATTCACATAAATAATTAAGGAAAACTTCCCAAGCATGGGAAAAGAAAATGACATTTGGTTGTGTGAGGCATACCAAACTGCAGCCACCTACAACCAAAACAGAGCTACACTGAGACATATAATAATCAAGATACAAGAAATTCAATATAAAAACAGAATATTAAAAGCCATCAGAGAAAAGAAACAGATTACCTATAAAGGTAAGCCCATCAGAATCACAGCTGACTTCTCGACACAGACCATTAGATCAAGAAGAGCTTGGAGTGAAGTCTTCCAATTCCTGAAGGAAGGTGGCCTCCAGCCCAGATTGATGTACCCTGCAAAACTGTCACTAGAAATTAATGGAGAAACAAGATACTTTCAAGACAAAGAGGAACTGGGTGAGTTTCTGACCACCAATCCAACCCTGCAGAGAATGCTGAAGGACATTCTAGAGAGAGAGAGAAAAAAAATACCAGGATTTTAGGAACAGTGGCAGAAAGGCCTCAATGAGTGGGGCAGGCAGTAGAATGAAGGAGAAAACTAAACAAAGGCAGAAAAGTAGCATAGCAGAAATGAGGCAGAGAAGGATTACTAGAAACTCTAACATAGATGGCCTTGATATGCTATATTGTTAATAGTGCACCAGGATTTAAAACCCACATTACTCACACTACTCTGCTTAGATGTATTATATTCTGTTCCAGCCATTCTACCTGTACTAGATTTGAGGGCACAGACAGTTATCCCTAAAATAACAGGATATAGTATGGTAATCATCCTTAATTTCCTATTAACTTAATCTAAAGCTCTGTACACAGTTTTACCATGACTGATTGTAATCGAATCTGGTTTGTTGGATTGCTGTTTTGTATTGATAGATTTTATTCAAAGCTGTTATGATTGATAGTATCAAGTCTGAGAGTATAGGCAACTACACTTAAGATGACAAGATCCACTAGAATATCCACTCTGATTTGATTATTACCTGCCTTTGAAGTTTTATACTGTCTACAATATTTTATTTTACTAATATTGTTATTTACTGCTACACTCATTTATACTGCTATATTCAATTATGCCTGATAATATAGACATTCTATTGAAGATAATAAGAAACAACACAGTAATCATTATAGATCACCTTATACTGTGGTTTTATATGACTTTTTGGTTTCATATTTTTATAGGAATTTGTTTTGTTTTGTCTTACTAAGTTTTGTTTTTCCCTCTAATAAAGAAAGGATAGAAATATACGTAGAGATTCATGCATGCGTAGCAGTTCACACTCTCACTGTTTGACTATCTACTTTGTATGCTTTAATTTTGTAACTTGAACAACTATTTCTAAGAGGATAATATGTTATTTATTAACTAGTGATTTCTTATTGTTTATCTTTTTTTGGAATTCTGTATTATCTCTACCCTCTACATGCTTTTGTTTCTCTTTAAATAAAATCTTAAAAAAAAAAAAAAAAGAAATAACATTCTTGACCAGTGGATATGCATGCCTACCCCCCACAAATTGTGTGGACATTTCTAGAAGGCAGTCTATATGCTTTTTAGGATACTTCAGTAGAATTAAACTCTATTACTCAAGCAAACCTCAAAACATCAGCATTATGTTTTTCCTTTCTTTCCCCTTCTATATCAATCAGTGTTTACTGGAGAAATAGATTTAATGTAAGATATGCAAATATATAATAATTTACAAGACTGGCTTAGTGGCTGCCCACAGAGTCAGCTGTGAAAAAATGTGAAAGGAAATATGTGAAAGGAAAGGAAATATTTACATGCTGGAAATATGAAGGATCCAGCTGAAGGCCTGGATCCTACTGCCGTGTCCCTTGTGAGTTTGAATTAGGAAGCCAAACAGTCTGCAGTGGAAGGATGAAGGGTCGCAATGGAAGGCTCAGGTTATGTGCTGGAGGCTAAAGATTCTGCTCTGAAAGTCTGGAGATAATGTCCAAGATAAAAGTGTAGACTGGAGCTCCTATGAAGAAACAGAAGCAAGCCTTCCTTCTTTGTTTCCCTTTTATACCATTCTGTAGATAATCCTCCCTATGGTGGGTCTTCCACACCCAGAACTATGCTAACCCAATGTAGTTGGACATTTCTTACTCAAACTGACACAATCAGTTAACTATCACATCTCCAATTAATTCTTCCTGTTCCCATTATTATTACTTCCACTACCAACTTTTGGAAGAGCCCAAACTGTGTAAAACTCAAACACTAAATCCTTCCATTTATATATCTGTATTCAAAACCTTCTCACACTCACTTTCACATAGGAAGGCTACTCTTTAGCTCTTAATGCTATGGCATGTCTTCCTAGACAGTAGAGTACTATAATAAATGTGTTCTATTATAGTGCCATCTAGTGGCAAGGATGAATCAAAACTGATGGCATCTAAGTGACCATGATGTAAATATTACACTTGAACACTGGTAATGTAACATTACATGAGATAGATAGATATACTCAGGAGCAGGAAATCTTACAGCAATTCCATAGAAGGTCAAAAAGATAAATGTCAGTGGCAGGATATTAAAAGGTGGGATAATTTTATGATGTGTAGGTAATGCAAACTAAGACAAAGATAATCAAATCTACATGAAAAAGCTAATAGCCAACAAGGTCAAGGTAGGGCTTTACTTCTTTGTTTTGATTTAGCTGAGCACAAAGCCATAATAAACACATAGAGTTGTTTCTCACAGTACAGAAATCAGCCCCTCAACAGCCAGTGCCCAAAAGATCTCAAGATAGAAAAATTAGCAGCATGAAATAATAATAGCAGCCACCATCTCATGAGTATTTATTACATTCCAGGCCCTGTGATAGGCATTTTACACATGTAATCTCATTCCATTTTTGTAACAACCCTATCAGGTGAGTACTACTGAGAACTTAATCTTTTCAAATAAAAAGAGCTTTAGGGGGAAAAAAAAATCACTGCAGTTCCCAAAGCCATGCACTTCCTAAAGAGCAGAAAAGAGTTGAAAGGCAGGTCTATTTGGCTTTAATGTCTGTTTCCTTACATGATTACTGCAGCCTCAAGAATCATGACTAATTTTACACAAGTGTACTGCAAGGTAGAGATCAGTATCATCTATAACAAGGACCCCTGCACTTTGCCCTTGGCAGCTATACCTTGCCTTGGGTCATCTAGAAAGCAGTGGCCTGCTAGAAATAAGACTTCCTGTTCACTGGATTCTGGTCAAAACATATATTCTTTCTCTTGACTGGCTTCTGCAGCAATTAATTTATATCCTCAAGCAAATGATGTGATTGCTTTATCTTTGATTGTATAACTAAGCATGCTATTATAAAATAGTCTAAAGAACTATGTAAAAACCAGTCCAGAGAAATCAACTTGGTGCCATTTTAGAACAGTGAGTTTCAAAATTTAGCCACAGTTCAGTTTTGGGTGGCTCAGCACTCAGTATCAGCACATAGGGTTCTAGCAGCTCATCCTGACACACCAGCCAGGGTTGGGATGGAGTGACAAGACGCAGCTTTCTCCAGTTTCAGATGTGGCCTCCTGCTTGAGAAAAAAGAAATACCTTCTAGATTCTGTGGAGCAAAGTTGACAACCTACGGTGAGATATTTAACCTTTTTGAGCCCTTGATTTATAACTCTGAATAAGAAAAATGAAGCCAATTTCATAGATTGGTAGTGAAAGTTCACCCACATAAATAATCAAGAATAACACATAATACAAGTAAAACTTAAATTCTCTTATTTCCCTCATTTTGTAAAGAATTTTGAAGTTGCTTATGAAAATAATTTAAAGAATGTTACCTCTTTTCCCCTTTCCATAGTCCAATAAAGAACAGTTTTTACAGCAATTTGAGTTCTGCATAGGAATTCAGAAATAAATGCCTTTAAAACACTTGAGCTTGCCAATGAAGGACAATTTAGCAATAGCTAGCAACATACAGATGCAAATACTGTGTAATTTAGCAATCTCACCTGTGGGAGTTTATCCTATTGATAAATAATTTATATCCAAAGCTATTCATTGTATCATCCATTTTAATAGGAAACAAAACTTTTAAATCTAAATCTCCATCAAGAGATGATTGATAATATAAATTATGATACATGATAATCTACACAAGGGAAAAATATAGAGCTGAGGAAAAAGTTTCAGAATACTAAAAGTGAGAAAAACAGTATAAACATTATGTACACTACCATTTTATAAAAGGGAGGAAAACAAATATACGTTAATAATTGCATATTTTACAGAGAGAGAGAGAGAGAGAGAGAGAGAGAGAGAGAGAGAGAGAGACCCAAAGAATGTGTGGGTATTTTTGAGCAGAGTAGGGAAAAATTGGATCCATTGATACAAATGGTAGGAAACAAACTTTTACTGAATTTTTGTTTTTTTAAGCCAGTTCAAAATTTTAATAAAATATTTTTTTAAAAATACTCAGAACTGTCCACCTCCTCCCAGTATGTTATCATCTCACATAATTTCTATGGACAGATGGATGTACTTGGCCATAATCTACTAGTTTTTTCAAGTCTGATGCAGGATGATCACAAGTTTGAGCCCAGCCTGGGCAACTTAGTGATCTGGCAAGACCCTGTTTTAAAAAGCAAAAAATTTAAGAGGGATTGCAATGTAGCCCAGTGCAAAGGTTGTGGGTTCAATTTCTAGTAGTACCCAAAAAGTGAAAATATTAAAAATCACCTTAACCCACAAAAAAAGCACCTACATCTATGATTACTTCCACACTTTATTCCAGTATTGCTTTATTTTTCTAACGCTCTTCCAATTAAAAGAATATGGCGATCAACAGGTGTGGTGGTATATGCCCATAATCCCAATTCTCAGCAGGCTGAGACAGAAAAAATCCCACAATTTGAGGGTCGTCTGGGCTATGTGGTGAGTTCAAGACCAGCTTGAACTACATAGCACTTACATTGCTAATTTTCTAAAATGTCAAATTCTTGTAATCAAACAGAATTCAGAGGAGCAAAAGGTAAATATTCTCCTGATAGTATTGTACTTAGTTATTTGAATTTCTTTTTCCATTTCATACACATAGTTCTAGTGTAAGAAAAACTAGAATGATTTTTTTTTAGGATGTAGGAAATCATTTCTTTACTTTGACAATATACATGTAGCAGTGGGACCTAAAATGTTCAAATTGACTTCTTGATTTCCCACACCAAGTTTGCTATTACACAATCACCACCCATAGCAATATTGTACAACTGTTCACTCTGTTTTTGCTCAGGCTAAAAAACACTGTAATAAACAATGATTACACTCTTCCTCTCATGACCCACATCCAATCTATCAGCAAGTGCACCAACTTTACAATAAAATATAAATAAAATAGCAAAGATTTGGACAATGTACTTCTAAATTAGCATGGGTCAAAGAATGGATCTCAAGTGAAATTAGAAAACATTTGAAATCAAATGGTTTAAGTAGATGAAAATTTGTGGGATGCATCAAAAGCAGTGCTGGAAGTGAGAATGTATAACTTTAAATGAGAATAAAGAAGAAAAGTCTAAACCAAAGACTAATATTTCCATTATGAGAATCTAGAAAAAGACTAAATTAAATCCAAAGTGAATAGAAGAAAGTAAGTCAATGATACATAAGACAAAAATTAACCAAAATAAAAATTAGTTGTGTGCAGGTTAATCAAAC
Organism: Hydrochoerus hydrochaeris; assembly: GCA_004027455.1. Taxonomy (NCBI): domain Eukaryota; kingdom Metazoa; phylum Chordata; class Mammalia; order Rodentia; family Hydrochaeridae; genus Hydrochoerus; species Hydrochoerus hydrochaeris. The sequence continues at coordinate 34,810 of PVLA01008215.1, forward strand.
TGATAAAATTCCAACAAGACTGACCAAAAAAGAAAAAAAGCCCCAAAGTTATCAGTATCAGGCATGAAGCAAAAGTAATCACAAAAGTTTCTAGAGACCTTAAAAGGTTAATAATGAAATACTCCTAACAACTTTATACCCATAAAATTGATGAGGTGTGAAACTGACAATTTTCTTATTATTTATTTTTGTGTTCTCTGATTTTTTAAAGTTTTGTTTTTACTAGCACATGTTGCAGTACATAATGGTTAGATTCATTGTGGGGAGTTGGTGTGTGATCGTAACACACCTCATACAACTTTTTAAAACTTATAGAAAAATATATAAAACTCTGAATGGCCTAATAGTAAAGAACATGAATTCAATTTAAAAAAAAAATTCTTACAAAGAAAGCTTCAGATCCAAGTGGTTTCACAGATAAATTCTCTCAAGCAGTTAGGTGGGAAAAAGTCTCAAACTCACAAAATAGAACATTTTGCAACCATTTTGTGAGGTTAAGATTATCCTGATACTTAGACTTCAGATTGCAGCTCAACATCCCTCATGTGCCCAAACACCAAAATCTTCAATAAAATACAAGTAGTCTCTGATTTATGAGGATTTGACTTAAACGGTTTTGCTTCATGATGATGCAAGAAGACTATGCATTTAGTAGAGCCCTAGCTCAGAATTTTGATCTCTTCCAGGCCAGCTATGTTCGGCCCAGTGCCATTCTGTGATGCTGGGCGGCGGGGGCAGCAGCCACAGGTTCTGGTCAGCCCTGTGACCACAAAGGGAAATGACTGTGGTCCACAGTGGACTACAGACACATAGAGGACCACGTCTGTAGAAAACAGCATGGGAAGTCTTCCACAGTAGAGTAAGAAAAAGGAGAAAAAAGCATAAAAGTCGAAAAGGATAAAGTAAAACTGTTCATTTATAGATGACTTCACTGCCTATTCCAAAAAAATCAAAAGCAATCTATGTTTTTAAAGCCTACATGTGAATTTAGTAAGATTACAGGACACAAGTTCAGCAAATATGTATTAACTGATTATGTGCCTATACACTAACAATAAATAATTGGAAAAAGAAATTCTGAAATAATATTTATAATATTATCAAAAATATAAACATTTGGGAATTTAGAAAAAAAGCAAAATCTTTATGTTGAAAATAATGCAACACTTCTGAGAGAAAGTTTTAAAAATACAAATAAACAGAAAGGCAAATAATCTTTATGGATTACAAGATACAATATTATTAAAATGTCAGCTCTTCAGACAGAGCAATAGATTCAAAACAAACCCAATCAAATGTAATTAGAATGATTAAGTACAAACTAGCAGGATGACTCTAAAATTTATTTGGGACATTAAAGGGTTTAGAATAACCAACATGGTGTTCTAAAAAAAGAAAACTAAATTGAAAGGTTCACATTGCTTGAATTTAAGAGCTACCATCAACCTAGAGTACTAAATGATGAGATAATTCAAGGGAGAAAAGTTCTTTTCAACAAATCATGCAAGATTGAATGTATATTGTAAGGAAAACTCACACTACCTCACACTATACATAGAACTTCACATGAAATCAACAAAAGATCTAAACTCAAGTGGAGAACTAGAAGAAAATGTGGAACACCTTCACAAACTTGAGATAGGGAAATGTTTTCTTAGATATCACAAGGAAGCTTTGCTTATAATTTTAAGACTTATAAAATGGACTACAACAAAACTGAAAACATTATCTCTTCAGAAGATTCTTCAGAAGCCAGATGTGTGGTGGCACACACCTGTAACCCCAGAACTCTGAGAGGCAGCAGGATTGCAAGTTTAAGGTTGGGCAATTTGTGATTTAGTGAGACTGTCTCAAAACAAACAAACAAACAAACATATAAATAAATCAATCAAAAGGGCTGGGGATGTATCTCAGTGCAAAGGCCCTGGCTTCAAACCTTAGTATCTACCCCCCACCAAAAAAAGGACAAGCTTTACACTGTATGGAAACATCTTGTAAAGATCTTGAAACAACCACTTAAAAAATAGTTAAATGGTAACTTTTATGGTATGTTTTTTCACAATAAAAAGATAAAATATAAAAGCACTTCTAGAGCTCAATAATTTTTAAAAAATCACTAAAGAAGTTATACAAATGGCCAATATATACATACAAACATCCTCAAATACACTAGACACATGTATTAATGTCACAGTATGCTCTTTGCAAAGTGGCTAAAATAGACCGATGATACCAAGTACTGACACACATACGGTGCAACTGGTCCTCTCATACACTGCTACAGGAAATGCAAAATAGTATAATGCCTTCAGAAAACAGTTTAGCAGTTTCATTAACAGAGAAATAGAGACTAGAAATGTAGTTCAGTGGTATAGGACTTGCTCAGAATGCACAAGGCCCTGGGTTCAATTGCTATCACCTAAAAAAATCATTAAGCATGCACTGTTATGGATTAGATCTCTTAAGGTCCCCTAAAATCTCATGCCTCCAGAGATGAGAATTTTGAAGGGTGATTGGCTCAAACTTAGGCATGGGTCTGGTTTAGAAGAGACAGGTCACCGGGATATGGCCCAGATGGGTATATCTCTCTTTCGGGTCCCTCCATTCTTTCTTCCTGCCCATCAAGACCTAAGCAGCTTTTTCTCTGCCAGACCCTTCCACCATTACCTTCATGCCTTGGAACCAACTAGGCACTAAAAATATGAGCCAAAATAAACCTCTTCTGTATATGGTGGGTGTTTTGTATTGTGTCCCAATAACAAGAGAGTGACTAAAGACATCCATCTCACCCAAAGTTTCAGAACTTCAACACTACGACATTTTGGGTCAGACGGTGTTTGCTGGGAGGACTGCCCTGTACCTAGCAGGGTGTTTAGTTGTATTCCTGGCCTCTACCTACTAGATGCTGGTAGCGTTCTCACCATCATAGCTACCAGAAACATCCTCTAACGTTGTCAGATGTTCCAAAAAGAGCTCTGATGTTTCCTTTCCACCCTATGAAGGCGCATGATGAAGCCAGCAGTCTATAACCCAGAAGGGGCCCTCAGCAGAATCAGCCATGTTGGCACCCTGACCTTGGCCATCCAGCCTCCATGATTGTGAGAAAAAAATGGCTCTTGTTTTAGCTGCCTGGTCTGTGATATTGTATTATAGCAGCATGAACTAAGACAAAGATTTGTACACAATTGTGCCTATGATTTTTGCTCTCAATAGATTTTTTTTCAAAACATGGAAATAATTCAAAGTCTCTAAACAGTAAAAAAACTACAAATTGCTGTATATTCATACAATGGAGTAATTAATAATTATGGTTTCTTCTTGTCACTTACTTGTCATCCCACTTAATCCCCTTCCTAAATGAAATTTCCATGAGAAAAAAGGTGGCCAATTGTATTCATCACCAGAGGTGCCTGGAACATTGTAGATATTATTTCTTAATTTAAGGAATAAAAAAGTTCCAGTCAATCTTGCAACTTTATTCTGCTTCTGCCTCTCTCCCTAGAACAATGTTCTCAAAGTCTGCAGATCCATAGAAAGCTATACGATCAAAGGTCTTTGATAATATTTCATAACAATATTTGTTTTTATTCCCTGTTTTGGCATCACCATTAATAGTGCAACAGGAGGGCTGGCACAACCACTGATGCCACAACAGGAATCAAGGTGTTCACACCATGCTCTGCTGCAGTTGCAACCTTCACTATTATGCAATTGCATTTTTTAAAAAATGCCAGTGTCACTTAAGAATAGTTTTGCTGAAAAAGTACAAATAAATCTTGACCTTGAATACATGTTATTTTAATATTCTACGTCATAAAATAGGAAGTAGGCATAAGATATGTGTGTTGCATAACAAAGTTCAATGTTCATGCTAGGAACAGGAGATGCTGTGTGGTGGTCTGAGCTAGAAGCTAAACTGGTGGCTTTGCTTATGGAATAAAGTACAGTTATTTAGTCTCAGGTAATTGGCAGACATTTTGTCATAACGTTTTGGTTTATTTGGGTGCTGAAGATTGAACTTCAGGGTCTTAGACTTGTTAAGTACACTCAGTACCACTAAATCATCCCCTACCCTGGCTATATTTCTTGAAAATGCACAAAGTGAGGCTGTCTTTTCAAAACAACCTAGAGTGTCTATTGCCAATGGTAAAATTCAAGTTTTCAAATGAAAATCATTACTTCAGAAAACTTGTATCACCATTATGGGCTTTTAACATTTCTAATACTACAAACATGTTCTGATATGATTGGTGGTTATATTAATATATGTAATTTTCTTATCATGCAATGACACATTGGAAAATCTGCTTTCCCTTTATAATGATCTGCTATTGCCAAATACTTAAAGCATGATGGGACAAAACTATCCATGAGTAAAATATCCTCTCTAGACACAAGCAAGATCATTGCCTGGTAAAGTAACAATATAAAATAGTTAAATGAGATAAATTTCAGATTTGATATAGCAACAAGTCTTTTAAAAATGACCACTTGCGAAGAGAAACTACACCTTCCCATGAAGCAGGCTCTGCTGTACAGATTGGTAAGAGCCTCAACCAGAAGAGAAACCAAACCTTCCTGTGAAGCAGGCTCCACCATGCAAATCAGAAAGCCTCAGCAGAAGAGAAACCAGGCCTTCCTGTGAAGCAAGCCCCACCATGCTGATGATAAGAGCCTCAGCCAGAAAAGAAACCACACCTTCTCATGAGCCAACAGGTGTGCAGACCAAAAAACCAGAATAGCATCCTTCACAACCCACTGATTCAGAGGACTAAGGGTGAGACGATAGCAACAGAGGGGAAGGGAATAGCTTGGTGCTTGTATTGTTTGGTTGACACTGCAGGCCTGGGGCTGGTGCTCTGGGCATCTGCTTGGAGGATGGCAGTGTGCACTGTGTGAGCTGTGGGGGATTTCTTCCTCTCTTGTTTTTGAAATCCAATGTTTTGTTCCATTTTACTGTTTTGTTTTATCTCCGTGTCTGGTAACCTGAGCAACTATTTTGCAGATAACAATGTGCTCTCACTGTGTTCTCACTGTTTTGTTTTATTCTGATTTATTGTTTTGTTTTATTCAATGTTATGCTTTGATTGGTTTTATTCTGTTTTGTTTTGTTTGATTTTGCTATGTCTGATGGTATGGACAACGATTGTGACCATAGCAAGATATATTATGGTAGTCATTGTTGATTTCCTATTATCTATTTTTTAAGTTCTGTACCATTTTCACTGCTTTGTTTTGATTATCTTTATTATTTTGTTTTGTTGGGCTTTATTCTTTTTAAGATTAAATTAAATTAAATTTAAACTTAAATGACTACTTGTCCAGTTTTTTGTTTTTGGTTTTTGGTTTTGTTTTTTTGTAATGGGGATCAAACTCACAACCTCACACTTCACAAGGCAGGCATTGAGCTAAATCCTCCACCCAATCTAGTTTTGATATAATATCAAAAAAGAATGCCCATAATTATCTGAAGACACTCTTATTAAAGTATTCCTTTCTTTTACAACTGCATATCTCTTCTTATATTTCCTAACAGACAACATATCATGATGAATTAAATACAGAAGCAGGAGAACCCAATTGTCTTCTACTGACTCTAGACATTACATAAATCTTTTCTTCAGAAAAAAATGATTATTTTCACAAAAGTTTATGTGAATATTCAGTGGGTGTATTATTTTACCTTTAAAAGCAATAAAGATATTTTTATTTTTCCTATTTTAATTTTTAATTCAGGAAATACATCTTGCCTAAATAAAAACTCTTTGGGATCCTCAATTACTTTAGTTTTTAATTATGATAAAGCATACATAGTATATACCCTTTTAACCATTTTTAGGTATGTAATTCAAACACCTCAAGTACACTCACAAAGGTTTGTAACCATCATCACTACACATTTGCAGAACTCTTTATCATCCCAAACAGATTCCATGAAATTCTATTTGTACTCCTCCCAACCCCTGTTAAATATTGGTTCTACTTTTTGATGCTAACAAGTTCACTACAGTTAGCTGGGCATTGTGGTGCATGCCTGTAATCCCAGCACTCAGGAAGCTGAGGCAGGAAGATCTTTGCAAGCTTCAGACTATAAAGCGGGCTAAAAAGTGAGTTCAAGGACAGCCTGAATTACATAGCAAGACCCTGTCTCAAAAAAAAGACAAAAGAAAAAGTTCACTACACTAAATACCGCACATAAGTGAAATCAGATGACATTTCCTTTCGTGTCTGGAGTACTTCATTTAACACATTTTCAAGGTTCATCCACACTGTAACTATATCGGAATTTTAATCTTTTAAAAAGATGGAGTAGTTTTTCTTTTTCTTTTTTTTTTTTTTTTTGTGCTGGGGCTCGAACTCACGCCCTCGTGCTTGCCAGGCAAGCGCTTATGGCGCTGAGCTAAATCCCCAGCCCAGAATAGTTTTTCTATGAAAGGATAGGCTATATTTTGTTTACTCATTCACATATTAATTGGAGACTTTTGTAAATAATGGTTTGTGGACCTCAGTGGACAAGTATCAAAGTTTGCATCCTCAATTCTTTGGCATATATGTCTAAGAGTAGAATTTCTAAATCATATATAATACTTTTTCTCTTTTTGAGGGATCCTTAGAAACCTTCAACAGTGTAAAGGTGTCTGAGACCAGAAAGAACTGGCTGCTATTCTAGAACATCCTAGCTTTGCCTAGATAATTTCTCCTGATTGTCCAAAACAAAGCCAGGCACCCTCCAATAAGAAAAGCATCAGGTGGAGGTCCAGGTTGTGTGATGAGGGCTTCCCAAATTCCATCTTCACTTTCAGTACACGTCATTTAGTTCCCTGTTAACTTCTCTCTTTCCCTTTCAAACTGTAAGTCCTTTGAAGCAAGATTCTGATCTCTTTAATTTGGGCATATGTGCAACGCCTGGAACATAGTGGTGCATGAGAAATACTTGTGATACATATTTTGGAGGAAATTAAAGATGATTACTTAAAGATGGTCTATAGGAAGATTTCACTTTTATCACTTCTACCTGCCCACTAATAGAGGGAGAGCAGAGGGAGGGCTGGGGAAGGGGACATAAAAAGAATTAAGATGTTTTATATATGCATACCGACTCCTCTAGATGAATGTAATCATTATGTACTATAAACATTTACTAATAAAAATAAAAATTAAAAAACCACTCCCTTGAGCACTGTGTGGAGGAGGATTCTGAGGTCAAGTAGAGGAAGCAACATAATACTAATTGCCAAGATGAGTGGAGTTAGGCAAAGGTCTGGTCTAAAAGCTGAATCTTCTTGCAGTTTGTGACCTCCTCTTCAAATCTCATCCTTGGTACTCTATCCTAAAAATCAGATTTTTCTCTTATTAGTAAATCAGATGTGACCATGTTACAGAAGCCACTGGATAAAGAACATAAATATTCCTCCCTCAGACCACATTGCTACCCCTAGAACCTTCTGAAGTCAAAAGTTCCTCATAGATTTCTTCATGAATTTTTATAAATACATCAGTGCCCTTTTATGATAGTATGAAGCTGTTACAGCTGAAATGAATCACACTGCTTTTATCTGGGGACTCAGTTCTTACCCAAGTAGCATTCAGAGACAAATATATAGAGTCCATATTTTCATTTTGTTTCTAGTTTCATGTCTTTGGTGTTACTCATAAAAGGCCACACACTGTTCAAAATGCAAACTATTCAAATATACATTATTTTTCAATTTTCCTTTTAGAAATGGAGAGCTGCCAGATACCTAAGAAATTACCTGCTAGTCTAAAAATAATTAATGATGTCCCAGCAGAAAGACTAACAGGATACATTTGAACAGGGAGGCTGGAATCCTCATCACTTCCATTTCATACAAAAAAAGATAAACTTCTAAATTAAATGTGGGTACATTATTATCCATATAGCAGGTTGGCATAACATAGTATTAATTTACCAAATGATTGATACATAGGTGTTGAAAGTTGAGTAGAGAAGTCACTCCCAGAGAGATCCTTTCATTTGTGCTGTTTAGATTTATTCAAAGATTACAAGGCTTCAGAGAGTACACCATGTACTTCTCTTAAATCCACCTGGAAGGTGCAAAAACAACAAATGAAGAATTGAGAATTTTATTAAAATCTAAGTGCCACTATCTTCAAAAAGAAACAAAATGAATCCAATTTCTCAAGGATAGGAAAAGAAAACTATGAAAGCTTTTTTTTCATATGCATATATGTGGAGAAGAGTTGATAAATAGTAAAAATGATGGAAAATAAGTTTTCAACCAAGGCACAAAAAAACCACTCTTGCATTTCATAGTACTTTTTGCTTTTTAAAAACATGTTCCATCCAATATTTCATTTTATACTCCCAAGAAACCTGTGATGTGAGGAAGTCAGGTTTAATTATCTCCAAGATTTATTTAACACCCTTACTACTACTATTTTATGATAAAGTTCATGTATCCAGAGGGAGATATTACTTGTATTATGGCTATATCTGGTGACTCACAAGAACTGGAGAAATGAATTAACTGTATTACGAGGGCCAGGAACATATTTTGTTTACCTTAGGAATCAGATTTCCCTTATAATATTTTACCAGAAAAAGTTATCAATATGCACATTTGTTCTACAGTGTTGAAATGAGGATTTCAAACTACTTTTGACTTTGCAGGACAAGGGAGACCTCTAAAATGTGACCTCAAAGACTTAGCAACAAAAGCACTAGTTCTGTAATTCCACAACTCCCTTTTCTTTTTCCTCTTCTCTGATTTTTTTAGGTGCATTTCGCGTTCAAAGAAATCAGTTTTCTATTAAGCATCTTGATATATATATATATATATATATATATATATATAGAGAGAGAGAGAGAGAGAGAGAGAGAGAGAGAGAGAGAAACCGTTCGATTTTTCCAACCACTGCTTTAATAAACTCTCTATAATAAACTATACTCCTGACCATGTCAGAAGGCAGCTGAGATCAGACATTATCAGGAGATCTGGTTTGCTTTTAGAGTGACGCATTTCTGTGTTTTTCACATTCATGAAGGTAAAAAGCTGCATTCTTTCTTTGGTCTCTGTTTTGTCTTTTCCAGCTGCCTGCCATGAATGCTAATTGTTCTATGATCAAAGCTCTCCTGCAAACATTTAACCCTCACCAGTCATAGCTAATGCCTTAGTGGTTTACTCTAGGCATAATTTTCTTGCAGTCTATCTCTTTCACATATTGAACTTTCTTGTCTTAGTTACTTTCCTCATTGCTCAGACAAAATAGCTAATGTCCAAAGTTAAGGAAGGAAAGGTTTATTTAGCACACAGTTTATAGAGGTTTCAATCCATGATTGGCTGGCTCCAAGGTAGGTGCATGGAAGAGGAGAAAACAATCACAGCAGCAAAAGTAGCAAAGCAACAAGCAATGGCAGACTGTAGCAAAGTAACCAGGGAGGGAAACAAACCTCTTTTTGCCCACCCTGGGGTGGGTGTAGCACTCGCATACTTAATCGCAGCACCCTTAATTCCAGCATTGTGCTACCAATCAATCACACTCTAGATTCAGCTACCTCCAAAAAATCCCATCCAAAAGTGAATGAGGCTTTGCAGGGACATCTAGACACAAACCATAGCACCTGTCTTGAAGATCAAAATCAAGAGGAAAGGATAGAAACATTTGGTGAGACAATGTAACCAGAAATTGCTCTGTGTAGATGGAGTCCAAGCTTCTATTTAATCTAATGCTAATATATATCTTATTTACTTCATGCCTTATTAGAAATACAAATAAAATATTTGTTGAATACCAGCAATATACCTGGCAGTGTCTTTAAATAAAAACACTCTATGTATACTCTTCTGTGATAGGGAATAGCATTTCTCCAGGGTTGAACATGTGTAGGGCTTAATGTCTGCTGTGCCTACCAAGATAGCCTGTTTATTTGGGGGGAGGCCTAATATTCTTCTATTTTATGAGTAGAGACTGTTAAACATTATTTTACCTACCATTCCTGACACGTTTTGGTGCTTTTAGTCTCTACTTCTCTACATGCTTGAAATTATGCTCATATATTTTCACACATTTATATATGTATATATCTACATATACATAGTGCACATATATAAGTATGTGGAAATCATGTGCACATATATATGTAAGAAAAACAGCATCTTAAAGAATTTTACCCCGGGAGTCCCTGCTCTAGAGCCCACCTGCTCTGAATTCATTTGAGACCTTAGAATAGCATTGCAAAAAGTTTGTTTGCTACACTGGATCTTAGAAACAAAATTGGTTATTCCTCTGATGGCTTTGGGGGTGGGGTTCAGCGTATTCTTATATATTATAAATTAAGATGCAAATTTAAATCTGACAACATTCCAGGATGTCACTACTAGCTGTTGTCTTTTCCATAACACACCAACCTGACCAAAACCTTTTCTTGCTCTTCTGTTTTTCCCTGCCAGTTCAATCTGATTGGGCAACACTATTGGGGTGCACTGTGCAGCTAGAATTGTGTTCCATTCATCAACAATTCATGGTTGAGCAATGAAAGGGAAATAGCCTCTCCTCTCCTCTCTCCAGGAGTCACAGGAGACCAGGATTGGACTCGGCCTCTCCCCTTTCTAGCCCAGTGACTTTAGGAAAAGTAATTTACATGGACCATGGTTCCCTGATCTGCAAGATGGAACAGTAAGGATCCAGTGCAGAAGGTAATGTGATCATTACCTAAAGCACACTGAAGGTACAATGTGCAGCATGTAATAAATTATTGGGAAATCCTGGGATCTACATTTATACAGCTACCAAACATTGTCTTTTACCTGACAGGAGGCATCTTTATGAAAAATGGAACACACTAGTATATACTAGTCTAAAATGCTGACACCTTTGTTAATGACTTTTTCAAACAGACCTCGAGGTGAGCCTATATCTATATTGACCTCCAAAACCACATTAAAATATAATATTGAAGCTAGGGATGCAACTGAGTAGTAGAGCATTTGCCTAACATGCACAAGGCTCTAGGTTTGATCCCCATCACTGGCAAATGAGTGTGTGTGTGTGTGTTTGTGTGTGTGTGCATGTATGCATGCGTATAATTGGGTACAAAGGTAGAAGGAAGAAGAAATTACTTATAAAAGATAACAGAAAGCAACACACATTTTCTGTCTGTCCTCCACTCATGTCCTCCACTCACCTACATATTGCTCTGCATGATTCTTTTTTTCTGTCTCTGAGAGTGGGCATTCGAGAACATGGATTTTTTTATATCATCTGTACCTCCTCTAACACCGCTGAGATGTTTTACCTTGATAACCCAAGAGTTCCATGGTTCCCATAGCAAAACATTTTTTTTTTGAACCTTTTCCTATTGAACCCAGTTGACTAGTTAGGTCTTGAAACTTCCCCTTCCCAAGATGCTACTCGTGGTTAATTCTCCTGAAATCTGAGAATTTCTTCTTTTCTGCACAAAGAAAGATTGATGCAGAAAGATTTTTATTCTGATGAGATTTTTAAAAGCAAGGTGTTTTTATTTATAATTTGCTTTCTTTTCATTTTTAAACATTCTTGTCGTGGATATGTACATTTATTTCTAGGGGTATCCTAGCACAGTATCATAAACTGGCTGGCTCGAATCAGCAGAAATGTATTTTCTTCCAGTTCTAGAGGTTAGATGTCAAAAAGCAAGCTGTTGGCAGGGTTGGTTCCTCTGTGGAGGCTCTATGAGAGAATCTTTTCCTCAACCCTTCCCCAGCTGCTGGTTCTTGCAGCAATTCTTAGCATCCCTTGGCTCGCAGATGCATCTGTACAACTCCTGCCTCTGTCATAGTTCAGGATTCTCTCCGTGGGATCTCTCATCTCTTTAAATCACTCTCTCTAATGAAATCACCAACCATTGGATTAGAACTTGCTGTACAAAATATTAATCTGATTTTAAGAACATCTGAAAAAATGTTATTTCCAAGTAGGTTCACATTCACAGGTTGCAGAGGCTAATGTTCCAACATATCTTCTCGAGCAATACAAGTCAACATATACCACTATGCTTATTTTACTTAAGTGTCAGGAGAAGAAATCTGAGAGGAAAACTTGTATGAGTCATTTTCTTTTCATCTATGTCTTACTTGTCTTAACCTGAAAATCTTTATATAGGTATAGATATATAGATATCAGTGCACATGCATTTCCATATAATATATAATTATTGCCTTATAATTTTCTTTTCTTGGACACCAGGGTCTCTGTTTGTGAGTCACCATTTCTGTCTTATTTTTCTTTATTTGATATTCTAAATGTGTAATATTTTAAAATGAATTTTTTAGTTTTTACTTTAGATTATTAATACAATACATACTAATTATATTGCTCTTGGAGAGTCAATATATGTATATAATATATCTTCATTTTTTTTTTCATCTCTTGTCTCCTTCTGTCAAACACTTGAACTCCTTCTCCTTTGAGAAACATTTGTCTCCCTACTTTCTATAATCTTTTATTTTGCTCTTTATTTTTATTTAGTGTATTTCTTTTTTATTTAAAGAAAAAAATGAAACAGAAAGAGGGTAGAAATAATACATAATTTCAAAAAAAACAGTAATTAATCACTAGTTGATAATTTTACTCTTACAAGTAGTTGTTCAAGTTACAAGTAAAGCATACAAAGTGGACATTTAAACAGTGAGACTGCAATCAGTTCTGTTCATCTGTCCAACAAAAACTTAGTAATATGATTATCACTCCTACACACTTAAACATACATGCAGTTAAATCATTTAGAATACTTTGTTTTCCTCTCTTTTTTTTTTTTTACAATAACTACAATCAATTCTTGTAAACTGTTTAGAAGTTCTACACTTGTATAAGTCTCTACATATATACCTACCCTTTCTGTATTAGGGGGAAAAACAAATCAAAACAAGTCAACAAAACAAATTCCTAGAAAAACATGAAATGAAAAGGACATATAAAACCACAATACTAGGTGATCTACAGTAGTTACTATGATGTCTCTTGTTATTTTCAATAAAATTGTATCATCAGACATAGTATAATTAAACATAGCAGAACATAGCACTATTAATAAAAACCAAACATTGGAGACATTATAGGACTTCAAAGGCAGTTAATAATCAAACCAGAATGGGTATCTATTGAATCTTGTCATCTTCAGAGTAGTTGCCTCTATTCTGAGACTTGATACTATCAAGCATACCAGATTCGAATAAAATCAGTCAAGACAAAACAGTGATATAGCCAGTCTTCTCTGCCTCATCTCATTGTTTATTTTTCGCCTTTATTCCACTGTCTGCCCCTTTCATTGAGGCCTTTCTGCCATTGCTCCTGGAATCCTGGTAATTTTCTTCTCTCTCTCTAGAATGTCCTTCAATATTCTTTGCAGGGTTAGATTGGTAGTCACAAACTCCCCCAGTTCCTCTTTGTCATGGAAATATCTTGTCTCTCCATTAATTTTAAGAGACAGTTTTGCAGGGTACATCATTCTGGGTTTGAGGTTATTTTCTTTCAAGGCTTGGAATATTTCACTCCAAGCTCTTCTTGATTTGATAGTTTGCATTGAGAAGTCTGCTGTGATCCTGATGAGTTTTCCTTTATAGGTAATCTGTTCTTTTCTCTGATCACTTTTAATATTCTGTTCTTGTGATAGATTTCTGGGATCCTGATTATTATATGTCTGGGTGTAGATCTGTTTTGGTTGTAGCTGGCTAGAATTCTGTATGCCTCAGATATCTAAACATCACTTCTGTTTTCTATGCTTGGGAAGTTTTTCTTAATTATTTCTGTGAATAGCCTTTTTATTGTCTCTGCTTCTTCATTCACATTTTTTATTCTTAAGTTATAGATCCTCTTGTCATCTTCTAACCTTTGTATCATTACTTCCTGGTTCCTTGTTATTTTTAAGAGATTCTTCCTTTCATGATCATACATTGCAAATCTATCTTCAAGTTTTGAAAGTCTGTCTTTAGTTTCTGTCAAGAAGTTTTGCCAGCTTTCAAGTTTTCAATTTCCTGATAGTCTCTTTGGATCTGTTTCATGTATTCTAGATTTTGTTTATATTCTTCATCAAAGGCTTCTCTCCTTTCTCTGGGTTCCTACATTCTTCCATTTGTGTCTTCTTGAGGAGTTCCCAGCATTTCTTTTATTAATCTTATATCTTGCTTCATCTGAGTTAGAATTTCAGATTTAAATTCGTCGATGAGATCACAGAAGTATTTCTTTATTTCTGATGAGGCCATGTCTGATATTGCATGTTTGCTGCCCTCAATCTCCTCTGTATTTACCTCTCCTGGACTAATTTTCCCTGGGTCAGCAGTTGGAGACTTTTTGTTGTTTCTTTGTCTTGTCATGTTTCTGGTTTCTTTCAAACAGGTGAATGGTGGAGGTCTCAGGACCTTTTTGTATTGCTTACAGTTTTTCTGAAGTATACTGACTGGGGGAGTGCTGCCCTCTCCAGTTTGCTGTTGATCTGTGAGGCACATACAGGGGCGATGTGGGTCAGTCCCTCCCCTCTAAGACAGTCAACCAGTGAGCGTCTTCAGCATGTTAGTCTGTATCCTGCAGATGTTGCAGGTTCAGGACAGCCTTGTCCCTAGCTATTGGGTCCCAACCAGGGGCATGGCCCAGCCCAAGCAGATCTCACCAATCCACTTTGGGCCGGGAGCAACCAACTGATGCCACCTCAGTTGTTGATTCAAGCCTGTCCTACCCAAATCCAATATTTCATCTAGCCATTCATCTTGCTCTGGGGAATCCAGTTCTCAGCACTCACCAAAGTCCATGCAGCTCGGTTCGCCTGTCCCACTACCTGTTGCAGCGCCTCCTCCCACCAAGGGTCTCAGGCTCACCAGCCCCTGCTCTTGGCGGGGCCACGACCTCAGCTCAGTCGTGAGTCGCCTGACTCTAAGACACACCCAGTACAGCAATGGGAGTGTGCCCAGCTCCAGCCCTTCATCCATGCTTCTTTTTTTTTTCTTTTTCTTTTTCCTCAGTTTTTTCCTGGGTCATGAGAATTCCTCTCTTTTCATCTGGTTTTCTCCATGGTGTTAAATTCTAGCATCTGAGTTGTTTTTCTCAGAGGGGCTCTCTATCATGCTACCTATCAACCAGCCATCTTTTTCTTCTCTATTTGGGATATTTCTTACAAGAGAAACCATGCAATACTTAAGCTTGTAAGTCTCATTTATTTACCTTAACATTATGGTCATGAGGTACATCCATTTTTCTACAAATGAAGTTTATCCTTCTTTATGACAGAGTAGTGCTCCATTGTGAATAAATACCACATTTTCTTTTTCTGTTGATGGGCACGTAGGCTGCTTCCAAGATTTGACTATTATAAATTGTGCTGCTATAAACACAGGTACGTATGTACCACAATAAGTGACATTTCCCTAGACAGCTAAGCTAAACCCTGGACCACAGTAAGTGACATCTTTATCTCTTTTGGAAGGGTACCTAGAAGGAGAATATTTGAGTCAAATGGAGTTTTTAACCACAGTTTTTTGAGGAATCTCAATATTGATTTGCATAGTGGTTGTATTAGTTTACATTCCCACCAGAAATGTAGAAGGGTTCTTTATTCCCCACAGAATCTTATCATTTGTTATTATTGATTTCTTGATGATAACCATTCTTTTTGGAGTGAGGCAAAATCTCAGTGTTGTTTTAATTTGCATTTCTCTAGTAGCTAGTGATTTTGAACATTTTTTCACATATTTAATGGCCATTTGTATTTCTTCTTCCAAGCAATATCTATTAATCTTTTATTTTATTTTATTTTGTACCAGGAATTGAACTTACAACTTCATGCTTGCCAAGCAGGCATTGTGCCACTGAGCTACATCCCCAGCCTCCAAGACTATTAATATGTTTTCAATTTTTTTTGATTGGGTCTTTTTTTGGAGGGGGGGTCTAATTTCTTGAGTTCTTTATATATACTCTATTTTAGTCTGTGTCTAAGGAGTAGCTGAAAATTTTCTTTTCCAATTCTGTATGTTGTCTCTTCACTCTGTTGGTCATTTACTTTGCTATGAGGAAGATTTTAATTTGACATGACTCCATTTGTTGATTCTTGGTATAATTTCATGTCCAATGGAGATTCTGTTCAGAAAATCCTGGCCTAAGCCTGTGTATTCAAGAGTCTACCTATTTTATCTTCCAGCAGATTGTTTCTGTTTTAACATTTGGAGTTTTGATCTACTTAGACTTTAGTACATGGTAAGAAATAAGGATCTAGATTCAATCTTCTGCATGTGGCTAGCCAGTTTTCCCAGCACCATTTGTTCAAGAGGCCCCTTTCTCCCAGTGAAAGCTTTTGGTTACCTGGTCAAAGATCAGGTAACCAGATGTGCCTTGAGTTGTGTCTGTATCCTCAGTTCTGTTCCGTTGATTTATATGTCTGTTTTTTGTCAATACCACGCTATTCTTATCACTATAGCTTTGTAGTAGAACTTAGAAGTCCAGAATTGTAATGCTTCATGTCTTGCTCTTGTTTCCCAGGATTGCTTTTGCTATTCTAGGCCTCCTCTGAATCCACATGAATTTAGGGTTGTTTCTCTAGTTCTGTGAAGAATGCAGTGGGTATTTTGACTGGGGCTGCAATAACCTGGACATCAGCTTTGGAAGCATGACCATTTTTATTATATCCATTCTGCCTATTCAGGATTCAGGGATATCTCTCCGTTATCTGACATTCTCTTTAGTTTCCTTTTTCAACATACTGTGGTTTTTCATTGTAGAGCTCTTTAACTTCCTTGGTTAGGTTAATTCTCAAGTATTTAATTTTTCCTGATGCTATACTCTTGTAAAAGGTACCATTTCCATAATTTCTTTCTCAGTAAGTTCATTACTGATGCACAAGAATGCCATTGATTTGTATGTGTTGGCTTTGTATCATGCTATTCTACTAAATTTGGTTTTAAAATCTAGGAGTCATCTGATGGAACTTTTGGGTAGAGGAACATATTATCTGCAAATAATGATAATTTGACTTCTTTCTTTCCCATGCATACCCTTTTTATTTATCTCTCTTCTTAATTGCTCTTACCAAAGTTTCCAGTACTACCTTGAACTAGAGTGGTGACAGTTGAGAGCCCTGTCTTGTTCTTGATTTTAGGGAAAGATGTTTCATTTTACCCATTTAATATGATGTTGGGAGTAGGTTTGCCAAAAATGGCTTTTGTCAGATAGACTGGTGAATTGAGGCCATTTACATTAATGGTTATAACTGATATATATTGGTTTATTATTGATGTTATCTTTCTGCTGTGGCTTCTTTACTTTTCCATTCTGTTTAATTGTCTGCCTTGCTTAGTGGTTTTTCCTATGTGTATCTAGAATGTCTTTCAGTATTGTTTGCAGGGTTGGTTTGGTGGTCATGAAGTTCTTCAGCTGTTCTTTTTCATGGAAGTAACTTATTTCTCCGTCCATTTTGAAGGACAGTTTTGCAGGGTACATCAGTCTGGGTTGGAAGTCGTTTTCCTTTAGGATCTGAAATACTTCACTCCATGCTCTTCGTGACTTCATTGTTTGTGTTGAGAAGTCTTGTGTGATTGTGATAGGTTTTCCTTTATAGATGATCTGTCTTTTCTCTCTAACAGCTTTTAATATTCTGTTCTTATGTTGGATTTCTTGGATGCTGATTATTATATGTCTGGGCGTAGTTTTATTTTGGTTATGGCTATTTGGAGTTCTGTATGCTTCACTGATCTATATGTCAGTTTCCTTTCTCATATTTGGGAAATTTTCAGCTATTACTTCTGTAAATAGCCTCTTGATATCATTTGTGTTGTCCCCTTCTTTTTCATTTATCCCTATCAATCTTATGTGTTTTTTTCTTTCCATCATCTTGCAGCTGTTGAATTGTTATTTCCTGATTCCTTATTATTTTTAAAAGATCTTTCCTTTCCTGCTCACTAGCTGTAATCTTTGAGGTCTGAAATTCTATCTTCACTTTCACTGAGGCAGTTTTGCCAACTTTTGACAGAATTTTTGATTTCCTGTATATCTCTTTGAATCTGCTTCATGCATTCTGTTTGTTTCTTATATTGTTCATTCAGGGTTTCCATCTTTTTGCACTGCCCCTCTAATTTTTTTTTGCTCCTGTAATTTTTTAACTATGTCTTCTTTAGATGTGTTCAACATTTCTTTCATTACATTTATCATTTCCTCTTTCACTTGGGAGATTATTTCTTATTTGAGTTCTTTTATAATTTCCTGGAGTTGTTTCTTTATTTCAGTTGTTATCATGTTAGGTATTTCAGGTGCGTGGCTTATATTTTCTTCTATGTAGATGGCTTCTAGGCTTGCTTGGGATGGGCTGGAGATTTGAGATTGCATTTTGGTCTTTTGTTTTGTCATTTTCCTGTATTTCCGGTTTTCAAGCAATGTTCCAAAGCTTCCCCCAAGTGTGCTGGGAACCTCCCATACATCCTTCATCCTTTGGTGGTCTAGGATGCTGGGTGGGATCCTAACTGAAAGAGTTTTGCCCTAGAATAAGCTACAAGACATTATAGTGGTGGAAGGCCAAATCAGGGATATTTACCCTGAGATCACTTCCTCCTTCCCCTATTACAACTTCCTTTTTCCTTTCCCAGTGTGTGTGAAGAAAATTCCAATCAGCTCCTCTCCCATCATCAATGCCTGCACTAAGCACCACCCCAGGTCAAAGGTTACATATGTCCCATACCCCATATTCTGGTCAAAGGAGACAGCCCAGCTGCCATGGGTTGTGTGTTCCTTTCCACATCCTCACCTCAATAAACCTGTTTTTTTTTTTTGTACTTTTATTTCTCTATGGCACCAGAATACTCTAACATAATGGTGCCTTGAGACTCATGGCAGAGTGTGTTAGCTCCTTGGAATCCCTCCCAGTTCGAGCTACCCTGCCTATGAACCACCTATTTTTTCCTCCAGGACTGTTTACTTGCTGGTGCTAATCTGCATGCAACAGTGACCTTCCTCACTCATCACAGGTGATCTGCCCTCCAGGGTTTTCTGTTTCCATTCCTAAAATTCGCAAGTTTGCATCAGAAAACATATCCTTTCCATACCTGACAAAATAGCAGTTTTCATGCTCCTTAGGCCATACAGCTTGAGGCAAAACTGTTATTTTTGTTCCCTGGGACCCTGCTCTACACTCTTTGGTAACAGCCGAGGAGAACAGGTGTTGGGACTTTCCGTGTCACAGTTTCAAAACAGGTGATGACTTTTTGGATAGGTGTGATCTAGGACAGCTTCCACGTTCCTTGGGGCAGAGCTAAAGCTCTTACTTCCTGAGGTGGAATTGTTCTCTCAGCTCACTTATAATTTGGTCATGGGGACCATTTCCTGTCCCCCGAAAAACACACCTCTGAGGTGCCTGATTCATAACCTTGGTGCTCTTGGCCTCAGGAAGGCTATGAAAACAGAAAAGTTGATCGTTTATATATGCTTTTGTCACAATGGCGGCAAGTTGGCAGAAACACTTCATTTTTAGGCCTTTTTCGCTTTGAGGACATGTCCTATTCTCACTCTGTCTTGTATAATGGCCCAAATACTTCTGGCTCACTTTGCTCCACCAGGAATTCTCCCTCCCCACCATATCCCTTAGATGATATGTCTCTCCCCTTCCCCTGCATTGCCATTTTCTCCACCAGCCCACCATACATGGTCTCATGCGTTCCAGCATCCCAAAAAGCCATGTGGTTCTCAGCAGCCATCTTGCTGCAGCTTGTATAGAGAACAAGTCACCATCTTGTGATTCCTCATTGTGGGACCAGCAGCAGCCATCTACAGGCTGGTCCCAAGGGACTAGTCATATTCATATTCTTTTTCCCCTTGTCGACTTTCTCAGAGAAACCATATATTAGGTTCCTTTTCTACTATTCTTATTTCAAGAGATCACTATTAATTAATCTACAAAAAGTTTCACACTAGTCTATTTATTATAGCTCAAATTGGCCAAATATATTGGAATGCATTCTGAGTTTGTAACATGTTTGTCAGTCTATATATCTGTTGTCTGTTTGTCTGATCCATTTATACTGTACAGATCCTCTGTCCATGTTCGTCCATTTGCCTGCTCTATAAACAGCTCAGCAATCTTTTTTCCTCCTCTTTTACATTTTTAGATCATTTAATCAAGGTTTATTTGGGTTATAGATTTAAAAAACATGCTTCCACCTAGGTTGCCAGCTGATCAAAATGATGCTAGAATTGGTTAAACAAAATTCCTTGGGGTGAGGAGACATTGGACAGGACTTCAACTGATGAATAAGAAAGTGGCCACCTGGTAACTTTAACCAGCTCTTCTTCATTAATCAGAGGCCCCAATAATCTCCATAGCCTTATCAGAGACACCCCAATTAAAGTTCATACAATTCATTGTTGGAGTAATCTGGTGCCATAGAGAAGTAAAAGTACAAAACAAACAGGTTTATTGAGGTGAGGATGTGGAAAGGAGCACATAACCCATGGCGGCTGGGCTGTCTCCTATGACCAGAATATAGGGTATGGAACATATGTAACATTTGACTGTGGGTGGTGCTTAGGTGGGCATTGATGATGTGAGAGGAGCTGACTGGAATTTTCTTTGCATGCACTGGGAAAGGAAAAAGGAAGTTGTAATAGGGGAAGGAGGAAATGATCTCAGGGTAAACATCCCTGATTTGGCCTTCTACCACCATAATGTCCTGTAGTTTATTCTAGGGCAAAATTCTTTCATTTCTGTCTTTTTATTTTTAGGAAAAGGGCAAAGTCTCTCTCTTACTACTTCCTGCTGAAAGGGAGCTCTGTGTTGGGGTTTAGAAAGTTTGACAGAATGACAGTTGATATCCATGTAGGAGCTGGTTCCAGGTGTTTCAGCCAGGACAAGGAATTAATCATTGGTGAATGCTTGCATCCTAGATTGGAGAAATAAAAAACACAAGGTGCTATGAGGAGGCAGATCACTATCATCAGATCAGCAACAATGAATTGTATGAACTGTAGTTGGGGGTGTCTCCCATAAGGCTATGGAGATTACTGGGGCCTCTGATTAATGAACAAGAGCTGGCCACTTCCTTATTCATCAGTTGAAGTCCTGTCCAATGTCTCCTCACCCCAAAGGGTTTTGTTTAAACAATTCTAGCATCAACTGTTGGGAGTGATGGTCCAAAGCTTTCCCTGAGGGCAAACACACTAGAAATCACTTGCATGCCCTTAGCTCCCAGGAATGAATGGAGGTCACTGGGTGTGGCCCAGTCAGGCCTGTGAGGACCTCCCATGAAACCTCCAGGGTTCAGGACACTGGGCGGGGTCTTACCCACTGGCAGGGATGGTCCAAAGCTTCCCCTGTGTGGTGGAAATCACACTGTGCACCTTCAGCTCCCCAGACTGAATGGAGGTTGCTGGGCATGGCCCAGTCAGGCCCACAGGATCTCCCATGCATCCTCTGGTGGTTCTGATTTCCTCAAGTAGTGTGAGAAATATTGGTGTTAGATTTTCTTTAAAGTTCTTACAGTATTTGGAACTAAATCAAATGGGACCTAGACTTTTCTTAGTTGGTAAGGTTTTTTTCATAATTACTTTTTCAATTTCATTGCCTAATATTGGAATATTCGGGATTTTTATAGCTTCCTGCTTCAGCTTTGGTAGTTCATATATATCTAGGAATCTATTCATTTCTTTTAAATTCTCCATTCTATTGTACAGGTTCACAAAGTAGTTATTAATGATCTTCTGTATTTCAACCTAGTCCATTGTGATTTCACCTTTTTAATTTCTAATTGTATTGATTTGAGTCCTTTATCTCTTCATGTTTTGTTTTGTTTTTTGTAAGATTGGCTAAGGATTTGTCTACTCTGCTTATTCTTTCAAAGACCTTGCTCTTAAGCTCATGGATTTTTCGTATTTTTTTAGTCTCAATTTCACAAGTTTCTGGTCTTATATTTATAGTTTCCTTCCTTGTACTAGCTTTGGATTTGGACTGTTCTTGTTTTTCTAAGATTTTGAAGTGGATCATTCAGTTGCTTATTTGGAGTCACTGTTTTTCTGATGTGGGTATTTATAACTATAAATTTTCCTTTTAGGACTACTTTCATTGTGTCACAGAGGTTCTGGTGTTTTGAGCTGTTTTGAGCTGATTTCTTCTGTGACCAATTGATTATTCAAGAATTTATTGTTTAATTTCCATCCCTTTGAAAAATTTTTGTGGATTTTTTTTGCCATTGCTTTCTAGTTTCATTATGTTGTCACTTGCTAATATGCATGGCATAATTTTAATTTTTGGATATATTAAGCATTCTTTATTAGCTAGCATGTGGTATATTTTGGGGGAAATTCCATGTGCTTCGGAGAAGAATGTATATTATGTTAATGTTAAGAGGAACACTCTATAGATATCTATTAAATCCATTTGTTTTATGGTTTGGTTCTGTTCTGATATTTCCTTGTAGATTTTTTTGTCTATTTGATATGTCTATTTGTGACAGTGAAGTATCAAGTTCCCCCACTGTATTTGTTGATTTTATCTGATCTTTTATTTACAGTAGTGTTTGTTTTATCAATCTGGGAGTGTCAGCATTCAGTGCACATGTCTATAATTGTGATCTCTTCCTGTTGACTTGTTCCCTTAAACAATATATAGTAAACTTCTTTGCCTTTTCTGACTAGTTTTTGCTTAAAATCCACTTTGTCTGAAAATAAGGTCATTATTCCTGCCTTTTTTTAGGCTCTTGTTACATGGAACATTATTTTTTTTTATTGTTAGTCTATGAGTTTCCCTTGGGGCGAAGTATGTTTCTATGTACAGCACAGTGTTGGATTTTGTTTCTTGATCAATTCTGTCAATCTGTGTCTTTTAATTGGGGAATTGAGACCATTCACATTGACAGTTATTACTGAAAGGTTTTGACTTATCCCTGTCATTGCATTTTTTCCCTATGCTGTTTCTCTTCCCTTCTGTTTAACTGTTTATCATAACTTCTTCATACCTATATTCTATTAAATATTTTGGCATTATTAGATTCATTGTCTTTTTCTAGGAGAGAATTGTTGGAGTAAGAATTTTTGAGAATTCCATGAGAATTTTTGGAGTGTTGGTGTGGTAAGTCATGAATTTCCTGAGCTGCTCTTTGTCATGGAAATACTCTATTTCTCCATCAGTTTTGAAAGATAGTTTCATCAAATAAATCAGAATGGGTTGTAAGTTGTCTCCTTTTAGGATTTGAAAGACACTCCAACCTCTTCTTGTCTTTAAGGTTTGTGCTGATGTCTGCTATATTTGTAATGAGTTTGTTTACACTTAAAAATGATGTGCTGTTGGACTTCTTATGTTCTGTTCTTATGTTGGACTTCTAGAATTTTGATTATGCTGTCATCATAATTATATTATATAGAAGTTCTTTTCTGGTTGTGATTATTTGGAGTTTTATATTCCTCAATTATCTACATGTCAGATTCTTTTACTTGGAAAAATTTGCTGCTATTATTTCAATAGCCAGATTTTTTCACATCTTTTGTGCTATCTTCTGATTTTTCACTAATTTCAGTTAATCTTCAATTAGTCTTCTTTGTGTCATCTAGCAGCTGTTGGATCCATTTTTCATGTTTATTGTTTTTAAGGTATTTCTGAGTAACTGTTCACTGACATCAGCCCTATCTTCTAGTTCTGACACTGTCCTCAGACTGGTTTCTTCAGCTGTCTAAGGAGTAGAATTTTTAAACTCTTTAATTTTTGCTTGGCATTTTTTCATAGACTCTAAATCTTTCCTGTGCTGATCATGCTTGTTTTTGTACTGTTTTGTTTAGCTCAGCTAGTGCCTTCTGTAGGCTCACTGGTCATTTTGTTTCTTAGGTCCATTTTCCACTGAGTTACATCATCTTTGAATTTGTAAGCAACTTATTTATCTGTTTTGTTAATATCTCTGTTATCTTTGGAATAATTTGGCTCTATGGCTTTTGATTTCCTCCCCTGGATGCTTTTGCAGGCATTTTGTTGTCATGTTTCTCTTTTTTTGTTTGTGTTGAGACTTGTGGGTTGATTATAGTGGAAAGCTCTGTTGCTAGTATGGAGACTCCTTTAGTTAGTGTCTACTTTTCAGTCATGCCGAGGGTGGATAACTATAATCCTTTGCTTCTATCCTAGCATCCAGTCTTCATTTTCTCAAGAAGAGAGGTTGCAACATATGTGGCCCACTTTCCAGTTCTCTGGGGATGGGCCACTGTATTGTTAATGACACCAAAGCCGTCCAGTTGTTGAAACTCTAAGAAAGCCAGTTAATAGTAATATCTATGTCTCTTTGGCTATAGTAATAAAATCAGTACAATAATAACATCAAAGCCAAACTGGATATTAACAAACCCTAAGAAGCTAGTATACCACCTTAACCATAGAAAAGAAATCTATAATTGTAGTATAAATACATAGGATAAGACTAATAAAATATTGACTTAACATAACTATCTACTGATACAACTTTACCTCCACTAACAATAGAACAGTTTTCAACAGTCATGGCACAGAGTTAACCAACTGTCTAAAAAAATCATAAAACTTACTGGTAAAAATAGAGGATGTGGAAAACTGGAAAATGAAAACAGATATTAAAAATTAATCAATGGAAGATGAGAAAAAGGACAGAGATGTGAGTTTGGGAGTCCTACTGGTGAGTAAAAGGAAACTAATAGTATAAGAAAAACAACGAAAGAATGACCAAGAACAATAAACCCAAAATACAAGAAATAAAAAAAGGGAAGAAGGAAGAAAAAAGTTAAAAGGGAAAGAGAAAAACTCAAACTCCTAAAAAGCTATGAAAGAGAGAAATAATAGAAAATTTCTAAAATTCTAAAAAAAAAAAAAAAGATTGAGTAAAAAACAAAAACCTCCTCTAGTTTTGGATGAATGGTTTCTTTCAAAGATGTGTAGTCTTAGAATCCAGCCAGTCATGGTTTTCTCCACTTAGCTTTAGGGCCTGCGGGTTTGTGAGCTGCTCTTGCTCCAGCTGAGACACCTCTGTCTGTTCACCACAGACTAGGGTAACCATCCAAGCCGAGGCATGTCTGTACTCATGTTGGTAGATGGGAAAAGCCATCAGCCCTCTGGTCTCTGCTAGATAAAGGCCATGGGGCAGGAATTCAAATAAGCAGTTGGATTTAATGACCTGTTGTTATGGCTTAGATCTAGATGTACCCCCACAGCCTCATGAGGGCATAGGGAGTTTTGAAGGTGGCTGGGTTAGGATGTGTGGTGCTAGGATCAAGTGTGTGATGCTGCAATTAAAGATGTGATGCTGGGCTTAGGGTACCCCACCCTGGGTGTTAGTGGCACCACACAAAAGGCAGTTATCTTTGAAGGGATAAAAACAGCAGCTGCTGTCACTTTCGGCTGCTGCTTTGGTTGCTACTGCCCCATTGCTTTTCTGCCAACCAAGAACTGTTTCTTCTCTGTGATGCCCCTGCCTTGGAGCAAGCCAAGTATGGACTAAAATCTCTATAAACTGTGAGCTGAAATGAATCTTTCCTCTTTTAATGTTGGGTATCAGGTATTTTGTCTTAGCAATGAGAAAAGTGATTAAGATACCTGGTTTCTCCTTATGGAGAGAAGGATCCTTGCCTTTCCCAGCCAGAGCTTATACTTATCAGGTGGTCTATGTCTAGCCCATACCTTCTCTGTGGTTGTCTCTTGCCCAGTGTCTTTGGAAGGGTAACACTGGAATCCCTGAAGCTCCTGGCCAGGTACATAGTTTCTCCTTGGCTCAGCTGACCCTCCAGGCTTACCTTCACTCCCCAGGTCTTGAAATTTTCCACTATCAGATCTATTGGTTAGTCCACACCTCTATAACCATATGCCAAGGGGAAGCAAAATTAGAGCTGGCTTGAGCAGTGGCCTACTGCCTGTTTCTCTGCTGTTCACTCTGTGTTATCAACTGAATTATATCATCCTCAAATTCATATGCTGAAGATCTAACTTCCAATGCAACAGGCTTAATCATTTTGAGCCACCATCACAAAATACCACAGACCAGGAGATTTAAACAACAAATATTTCTCACATGTCTGAAGACCAAAATTCCCAGATCTGGGTGACAGGATGGTGGTTTCTGGCAGGGTTCTCTACCAGGTTGCAGACAGACAACTTCTCTTTACACCATTCTGTGGCATCAGGAGGACAAGAAAGCTCTTCGACATTCCTTCTAGAAGACATTAATCTCATCCATGATGGTGACACTTTCACGACCTAATTTCCTCCAAAATGCCCCATCCTTTAATGCCATCACATAAGAATTTAGAAAAACACAAGTATTCAGTTAATTGCAACAATTGTGTTTGAATGGAGAGTCTTTTAAGAGGTAATTGAGTTGAAATTATGTCTTATATATGACTGATGTCCTTATTTCAGAGACAAAGACATGAGGCATGCCCTTGTGCAAAGAAAAGGCCATGTGGGAATGCAAGAAGGCCACCATCTGGAAGTCAAAGAGAGGCTAGAGGAGAAACTGACCTTCCAGAAACCTTGACCTTCCAAACTCCAGAATTGTGCAAAAGTAAATGTGCTGTTTAAGTCACCTGCTCTATGTTATTTTGTTATGGCAGCCCTTGAAGATGAAAGCATGTTTGCACAGTTCATTATCCTACAAATTTAGCTTCTCCCTCTGTGCTTCAGACTCCAAAATCAACATCTCTACTCATATCTTCCCTAAGGTTTGACATGTGTTTCTTGATGGAGGTGTCATTAAACATGGCCAAAAGAAAATCACCATGGGCTTTTCTTTTATCCTGCATTTAAAGACCACTCTGCCCAATGACACCCAAGCCAGCAACGGAGGAGTCCTTATTACTTAGACTTTACATCCAATCAATCACTACCCTGCTGATTCTGTCTCATTAATATCTCCCAATCCAAATTCTCTTCTCCATCTTACTGCCACAGTTTAAGTCCAAACACTCATTATCTCTTACCTGGACCACTGAAATACCCTGCTAATTGGTCCCCTTGAAGCCACATTTGACCCCTTAAGTCCATCACTTCTACGATAACCACAGTTATTTATATAAAATGCAAAGTGGATTTTGTTTTTCTGCCTCTTAAACCTGTGCCTTGCTTCCCTTTCCTTCCAGGTTCCCAATCTGTTTACAAGACCATCTCTCATCTGCCCTGTCCATCCTTTTGGCCTCATCTCTCACCTCTCCTTTCCTTAATGTGATGTTACAGATTACTTGCAGATGGTGGTTCATCTGTCTCTTGGTCTGTTGTTTTAGTTCCTTAAACAGGGGTGCTCTTTCTGCTCCTGCCTTTTATCAACCTTACAGATGAAGTCCAGGAAATACCATGTCCTCCATGAAGCTTCTTTGAATTTCAGATGAGATATAGTGTTCTTTTGTGTGTGTGACCAGAGATCCCTGAACACTCCGATTATGTGTCTACCTCCCTGACTATCAGCACTGAAACAGTAACTTTTTAAACCATACATCTGTAGTGGCTATCCAGGTCCCTGGCATGAAGTACTTGCTAAAGAAATGCTAGTTAAGTGAAAAAAGGAAAGCTTATTTTATTACTCACCAATTCCACAAACTGTTAATTAATAAAAGAATAAATGATCACTTCATTGTGACTTAATAACATCTCAATCATCATATTTTGAATAGATCAGAGTTTCTCCACCATGGCTCTATTGACATTTGAACTTTATAATTCCAGAGTATTTAGCAGCATCCCTGGCTTTGATCAGACAGCTGCTTCCTGTTCCTTATTCATAACAATGGAAAAGTCTCCAAACGTTGCCAAATGTCTACTGGCCAGGGTAAGAGTAGAGGTGGAGGGCATGAGGAAAGATAGGACTGCTCACTGGTGTACACTGATGTTCAGCATCGATGTTGAATTTCAGAACAACTCTGAAAGCAGGGATTCCCAGAACATTTTATTTGGTCCCTGGGGATATCAATTATTCTTTGTACAAACAAATCTGCCACAGTTTATGATATGTCATTAAAGATATTTAAATCAACTGTATGTAAAATTTTTAAGAGTTTTTCTAATATAATTATCTTATAAAAAGATGATATCATGTCATTTATTGTTCTATAAAAATGTAGGGCATCTTTTTAAAAAAAAAGAAAAAGCATATATATGTGCTGGTTCTCATTTGGAGAGGAAAGCAGTCTATAACTTAATTTGAAAGCAAATTATATAGGAGAGAGGGAGAGAGTGAAGGAAGGAGGGAAAGGGAGAGAGAAAGGAAGGCGGTTGGGTTAATCCAAAGGGGAGAAGGGAATTTTATGTATTTCCTTTGCTCTCTGTATGATTCTGACCCATTACTATTGATCAGTGTGGTCAATATTAAACAAAGAACAGTGAACTCTATTACACAGCCTGGTCAGACAAAGGTCAATCCAATATTCTGGATGACAAAGTTTCCAATATTCAAAGTATTCTATTAATAAACACATCAAAAATGAAACTATTGAAGAAATTCTTTGAGACAAAAGGAACATTTCCTGTGTGCTAAGAATTATGGAGCTTTTAATGTAAACCACAGAGATGTGAAATTTGGGGGATATAAAAATTAATGAAATAGTCACACTGATGGGGTATAATTACAAACTGAATAAACATTATGCAGAAAAGGAAAGAAGGAACATGACCTAGAATTCAGGAAGTGACACCCAAAGTAAAATATGAAAATAAGGAATTAACTAAAAGAGACAGGAGAGTAACAACCACAGATGGAGAAGATGGAGGGGTTGGCATGAGTTGAGAACCTCTGGGAAATGAACCCAGAAAATGAACCAGGGGCTGCAGTAAAGGGGAACAGGGAGTAATCACTAACGGTATCCTTGTTACTTTCTTCATTGCTGAGACAGAATACCCACAGTTAAAGGAGGAATAGTTTATTCAGCTCCCAGCTTGTGGAGGTTTCAGGCCATAATCAGCTGTCTCCAAGGCAAGGTGACACAGTGAAGGGCATCTCAGAGGAGAACAGTTCACAGCAGGCAGACTATAGCAAAGCACCAAGGGAGAGAGAAAGACAAAATTCTTTCTGTCGCTTATATTGTATGTAGACTACTCACTCCAGGGCCGGTGTGGCACTCACACCCTTAATTCCCACATAACGCACTCTAGGCACAGCCACCTCTGAAAAAGTCCCGTGACCATATGAGGCTTGGGTGGGGCATACACAAGTGGACATGGGGTTCCATTGTGGGAGATAAAAATAATCCAGGGGGAAAAAAAATAATCCAGGGTGAGACAGTGGTAATGGGTGCATGTCTTTGTTAACACACTGAAAATCAATGAACTGAACACTTTATAAGGAAAAATTTTGTTACACATGATATATATTTTCATAAAGTTGTTATGAAAGGAAAAACTACTTTTTTAAGTCTCAAGCCAAATGTTTTAAATTTTTTAAGTACAAAGAAAGTTGAGCTGACTTTCAAAATCCTCAACCTTAAAGTCATGTTCTTTACAATGCTCCCTGCATTCCAAAATTCAGTTAGTCAAAATCTATTAAAGATATTGAAATAGATATTTAAATAAGAACATCTAATCAATGATTGAGAGAGAGCGCCATAATTCCCAGTCACAGTTTTTGTTAAGAAAAATTACAAAAGCATCAACCACTGAGTATTAGATTATTTGGAATTTTACTATTTTATCAATTCAAGCAAATAGCAGATTTCAACTTTTAGCACAATTTTCATTTTCCACCCAGACAGCCACTTAGCAGATATGTGATATCAATCTTGACTTTCAACCTCGGTTTTCTGTGTGAATTTAATGAGGAAGTAATTGTGCAAGAATGTGTTTTAAAACATAAATCTCAGCTACCCTATTATTACATTTACAGATGATTACCATGTGAGTTGGCTTTATGTTATGCTAGAATATCACGAACACTGTTCTTTCAAGGGGTACAGTATAATATAGTATATGATGTATGTAACAGCCTTGAAGAATTATGACTGTGATTGTTTATTCTTAAACTCAAATTTTCATTAAAATTAATATCTAGAAAAAAAGAATCAATGTGTAGGTCATTGTCTATGTCAGACTCTTTTTGGTGTGACACCAAGTCCAACTCAATAAAATGTAACTGAAAATATAATTTTTTGGCTCACTTAACTGCAAAGCTCAGGGATAGTGCTACCTTCAGGCACAGCTAGACTCAAAATGTCAGGTCTGTTTTCTGCTGGGCTAATTTCCTTTTTTAGACTCAAGTTTGTCCTTCCTAATAGTAAGGTGGAAGCGACAGTTCCTCCTGTCTCTTTCCAGGCATTCCTAGCACCAGACTCACTGCATTTCATGACTTCTAGTTGAACCCTGTGCTCAATCCTAGTACAAGGGCTGGAAGAACGGCACATACTGACTTGGTGGGCTGGGGCCACAGGCTCACCCCTGCAGGTATAACTCCCACTTGAAGCATATAGACTGAAGAACAGCAGGTGGATGAAGCCCTAAAATAAAACAGCAGTGGACAGGCCCTTCTAGGGGGTTCTTCCCAGCCAGTGACACTTCTCAAATATTTTTCTCTTTGATGCACAAGTAGAGTCAAATACTTGTCCCCCTAGAGCCAGTTTCCCCTCTTCAAAGCTTGCTTTGCCCCCCAGGAGGCTGATTTGAATGGACAAGAGCAATGTCTATGAAACCTCCAGCTTCTAGTTAGGCTTGACAAGTGGAAAACACAAAAAGGACAGGAGGGAAGGAAGACAGGAAGGAGAAGAAAAAGAGTACAGGTTTGCTTGAAGAAAGCTACAGTCCTAAACCAAGCCTGAAAGTGCTTGTAGGACTTAGCTCTCTAGTGAGCTCTTCTGGCTCTGTGAATTACCACCATTGCTTGTCTTTATGACCCAAGAGATGGTAAGGACTCTTTCCTGAGCAAGACCTGGAGCATCACACCTTTTGCTGTAGTTGGGATCTGGGAGGTCTCCCAAAGATTCATGTAGTAAAGGTTTGCAGCCCAACTTGGGGCTAACAGAAAGCTCTAGAGTTTTTAAGAGGTGGGGCTTAAAGGGAGATGCTCAGGTCCCCAGGAGTCTGACCTCAAAGCGAAATGTGGGGCCCAGTCCTCCTCTCTTTTGCTTCACAGCCATAGATAAGTGCTTTTGCTCTGCCACAGGCTTGCACCATGAAGTGCTGCCTCACCACAGATCCAATAGCCACGAGATCATGAAATGGAACCTCATGATACTGCACACAAAAAGAAATCTTGTCTCTTGATAAATTAATTACCTCAAGTATTTGTAATAGTAACAGAAATAGACTAAAACACTTTTTCTTCCTTAGCACTGTAGATTGAATCCAGGGCCTCTGCTCTGAGCTACATACCCAGTCCTTTTTGTTTTTTATTTTGAGATAGGGTCTCACTAAGTCATTGTGTTGCCCAGGTTGAGTCTGCACTTGACATCTTCCTGCCTCAGCCTGCTAGAGTGCTGGGATTACAGGCATGCATCATAACACCTGGCTACTAAAACACAGTTCTTTGTGGGATTCATTAAACCCTGCTAGTAGCTTTGAAAATAAACCCTTAATTAAACCTTCATGCATTTCTGTAATTTGACTGCACAATCTATTTCCTGCTGGGACTCTGGGCCTATCATGAGACTGGCAGCCATATCTCTCTGTTCTTCACATTTATCCTTTAGGATTGGTATTACGACTCCTAGTTGACAGATGAGGGGACTAAGCCTGGAGGTTAGTACAAGCAAGCTCCCACAGCTAGCAGAACCCACTTGAAACTGAAAGCAAGGTCTAATTTATCATTGCATTGTGTCTCAGGCCACAACCTGAACTGTAGCTTCCATACCCACCCTCTTACAGTATTTCTTTACAAAACAGCCAAATTGAGTAGCCAGTATCATTTATTCTATAGATCTGGCAAGGTAGCATGAGAAGCCAGTGAAATATTAAGCAAAGTCACATTAGTAAAGAACCTTGCAAATGTAATGCACTAGTAATTCAATATGCCTGTAAGTCCTCTGGGCATTTTCAGAGTTTGATTCTTTGCCATTGGAAGAGTCAGAGGTGATGTCAGAGCAGCAATGGTGAACCTATGGCACACATGCTATTTGTTTTTCTTTTAAATCAAAAGTTGCTAATGTATGGTTTGTGTACTCAAGTGTAATTGCAGTGCTGGCACTTTGTGATAAATAAGTGGGTTTGGGGTTGCAGTTTGGGCACTCAGTCTCTAAAAGACATTATTATTAATATTAGGGGAAGAACTAAAGCTAAGGATCAATTCCTCTGGAGATAACTTACCCATCATCACCTCTGGAAAGTCTTTCTGAGAGCCCAACAGAGTAAAGCACCCATTCTATATGCCAGATAATTTGTCCTATGTAATATTATTTGCTTTCTGTGCTTTATCCCACATTCTAATCTATTATAATTGTACATTTAGCCCTCTGTCTTTTACTAGACAACAATTTCTAGAAGTTAAATCTATCATCTGTAGCTTCAATGCCTAACACATCCGTGTAAACAGGAGCCAAGTACACACCTGCGAAGTGGTAACACTGTTCTGAATGAAAAGCCATACTAAAGAGTTTCTATTAGCCAGCTCCCTCCCACAGGAGGGACTGTCTGAGACAACGATTAGGGCTTCCTTCAGTAGGAGGACAGGTTGGGACTGCAGAGATTCTATCCAAACTCTGTAATTCTGTGATTCTGGGTAACAGAGGTGTATGTAATCTTATCAGGAAATGAGTTTCTCATGATGGTAGGTATTAAAACATCTTAAATTACCTTATATAATTTCTACCCCAACTTCTACCAGTGATCATATAACTAAATATACTGTAGGTGGTAAGAACCAGATTCTTGTTTTTAGAGAAAAGACTTGAATAAACAAACTGATGAAATTCAAATAAGGTCTTGAATTTAGTTGAAAGTGTTCCACCAAGGATCATTTCTTGGTTCTGATCATTGCATTATGTTTAGTTATGTTAGATGTTAACACTAGGGGAAGCTAGGCAAGGAATATTGAGTAAGTTTTATACTATTTTCAAAATGCTCCTATAAGTTTCAAATTCATCTAAAAAGGAAGCTGTCCTAAGACACTTTCTTTTAAATCCAGACTCTTAGAACCTAATATGGGTAATTGGGAAATTTCACCAATAAGTTCCGTAGGGTACAACACATTAATGGCTTGGTGTGTTACACAGGGCTACAGAATTTCTGAGTTTGGATGCAATCTTGGCAGTCATAGTTTGCTGTATGCTCTTGAGGAAATTCCTCAGTCTTCTCCCTGACAGTCTAAAGCAGCAGTGGTGAACCCTGCTGCAGGAAGCTGTTTGTTATTATGGAAAACTCTAAAATTTTTCTATCACTGTCCTAATGCTTCTGCCAGGACATCTACTGATATAGCAGCATACCATTACCCCAACATGAATTGCTGGAAATGTCTTTCCCTTCTATCCATCAAGCAGAACTGTGTCACTTGCCAATTTTTCAGACCCACATGGTGGCCATTCAGATATCCGAGGAGTCTGTAGCATCCGTCCTGTCATTTTGTTCCCTCAAGCAAAACACCCCTGTGCCTTTCCAGACAACATAATGATGCTTTAATATGGGCTTCATTACCTTTGTGCGGCTATTTCTGAATTTTTTTTTATCATCCACAGAACTCTTGGTTGAAGAAATTTTTACATGGAAGTCAGTTTGTAACACAGATAAAAGTAAAACTTCTCACTGGCCTTGGCAGGAGAGGAGCCTAAGGACTTTTTGACTCTCTAACTTCTTCCTTTCCTTAGAGAACTATAACCTTAGAAACCTAAACTTCCCAGAATAAAATTAAACTATTCCCTAAACAGAAGGTATAAAGGAACGGTTCCCACCTCAAATCCCAAAGCAATTTGAGGAGAAATGCTTTTGAGTACATGATTTCTGCTGTCCTCAAATTACACTACATGGATATTTCCTGACATAGCCATTCAATGGATCACATATGGCGATAAGCATTAAGACTAAGACCTAAGACTTACAATGTATCAATTCAAGAAATTTGCGATATAGAGATGAGCATCAGCCCATTCTGAAGATGAGAAAAGAAGGGCAAGGAGATGAAACAATTTATTCAAGTCAATACAAGATGGCAGGCCCAGGCTTTTAATCTTGATTTCTCTATAATTCTGTGATTCTGGCTAACAGGGGTAGATGCAATCTTAGGAAATGAGTTTCTCATGAGGATATGTGTTAAAAAATCTTAAACTATTTACATAATTTCTACTACCAGTGCACATATAATTGAATATAATGTAGATAGTAAGAACCAGATTTCTCATTATTTGAAGACAAGACTTGAATAAACAAAATGATGAGATTCAAATAAGTTCTTTAGTTAATAGTATTCTACCAAGGGTAATTTCTTGGTTCTGATAATTATACTACAGAGTTATAAAAAATGTTAGCAATAAGGAGACTCAGAGAAGGCAATGAGAAAGTTTTGTACTATTTTCAAAACTTTCTTACAAATTTCAAATTCATTTAAAGATTGTGGAATTCAGCCCTTTCACCTCACCTCCTTATCTGTCACCTTGCCTACAAGTCACCTTGCAAACCTTGAAATCCTCCGGAGAAGATTTATCTGGGACTCTGTTATAAGCACACTGTCACTGGGATACCAGTATAGACACACATCCCTTCCCTTGGATACACTTAGTGTCTCATTTAAGCAGCAGCACCTAGAAAGGAACTGCTCTGAGGAACAGGGGACTAAATCTTCTTAAAGTGGCACACCTGCAGAGGAGGCAGGGGCATCTACAGGCACTCTCAGTCTACTGCCTATCACAGTTGGGGGTGAACTGGGCTGGGACTCCACTTGTGTTGTGGCCTATGGCTGCCCCTTTCCCTCCAAATGTGGCAGGTTCTTGTGAGCCATTGTCTGTAGCCTCCATTCTCCAAGCAAAGACAAGGGTGGTGACCATCTGTCATTGCTATCTGTCCAGCATCCAACCTCCCTTGGTCAAACCTCCCTCCCATCACCACTTCCCCCCACACACTCCTAGGGGCAAAACCTGGATAAACCTGATAATTGACATACTTCCAGTTCCATGTGATCCAAGCCACACTAAAAATTCTCAGCATCAGAACATGTAAGAACCAGTGGAGAAGATGATCTCTTCTCTCTGAGGCTTGCTGGTGGTGTGGCTGCAAACCTAGCAGTCATCTTGTCGCCAGGAAGAAACATGCCATGGATTGAGACCAAAGAAAAGAAAGTAAAACCAAGAGACAGATTCCAGAAAATGTCACCTTAGCTACTACATGGACCTCTAGACCTTTAGAGCTCCGTTGTTAGCATGATTCAGGTGCTCTTAAGCTCCAGCCTTCCCTTTTTTCCTCCCTGCCAACTTTACTTTTACTAAGTGTCTTAGTTATTTTCACTGAGACACAATACCCAACACCCACAACATAAAAAACAAAGGGTTATCCCTGGTATCAAAAAAAAAAAAGTCAAAGATTTATTTTGGTTCACAGTTTGTAGAGGTTTCAGTACATAGTCAGCTGGGTCCAAGGCAGGACAGCAAAGCAGATGGACATGGCAGAGGAGAAACAGCTTATGGTGTGATGGCAGGAAGCAGAAAGAGATCAAGGGAAAGGGAGGCAGACAGACCTTTCCTAGCCATGTCTCTGTGACCCTCCTCCTTCAAACTGTCTTTACCTCCCAAATAACATTTAGCTATTGTTATGGTTTGTGTTTAGATGTCCCCCCCAAAGCCTCATGCAGTCATGGGAGGCAAGCCTTTCAAAGGCAGCTGAGTCTAGCATTTGTGATGGGTTTGTTGTCTAGCACTGGGATTGGCAGTGTGATTGGCAGCTACCAACGGGTGGATAGCTGGCATACAATAAAAGGAAGGGAAGGAGCTACGTTTTTCCCTTTTCATTCTTGTCACATGCAGCCACCATGAATAGCTGCCCCTTAGCCGCTTCATCCTGCCTTGGAGCCAGCTGACTATGGACTGAAACTTCCAAAAACTATAAGGTAAATAAATCTTTCCTTCTTTCATTTTGGGCATTAGGTATTTTGTCCCAGCAGTGAAAGAAAAGTAACTAAGACAAAATTTGGTACCAGAGGACTGGAGTCATTGCTGTGACTATACATGATCATATGGTTCAAGAGGCTTTAGAAATGGCTTGTGGGAAGAGTTTAGAAAGGTTCTTAGATGTCACCTGAAAGAATAGAGCAGGAATGCCCTAGGCTGTTCTGTATGGGATATTCTGGTCAGAGCTCAAAAGCCTAGAAGGCTGATAGAATTTCTGCCAGGAAAGACCAGACTTAGAAGGTTTCTGCTGGAAAGAAGGACTGCATTGGTTTTTGTACTCCAGACAATGTGTGTTATGGGTTGGCAGAAAGTTTGTCTACATTTTTCTTGTGTCCAGAGACTTTGCCTGAGACTGAGATTAAGGGCAGCAGACTAATTGATCTGGCAGAAGAAATTTCAAGGCAATCGAATGTTGAGGCATGGCATGGCTATTATTGGGCTTTTAGACAGATTTATGTTGTGAATCAACAGCAAAGAGCCCAGTGGGATGATTTAAAACATTGTGAGTTTGACCAGAAAGGAAGTTACAATAAAACTGTGAACTACAAAGATGGAGCTGAGGCAATCTCAATTTCTGAGAAGAAACAGGAGAATATAAAAGATGGCCTGGGGCATCACAAGCAGCAGCTGGTCTCCACACTTTGCATTCTCAAAACTGTGAAAATGAAAGACTTTGCTTGAGGAGAAATCTGAGGAGCACCATGTACCACAATGGTAGCAGCCACAGTATATACCAGAATGGAAGCAGAGGCCACACAAGGTTCCAAAGTGAATACAGCGAGGAAAGGAAGCAGGCTCCTCTCCTTTTTCCTTTTTGCTCTTGCTGCATTTGGAATCTGCCACAGCCATTATGAACAGCTGCTGCTCAGCCATGCCACCCTGCCTTGGAAACAGTTGATTATGGTCTGAAACCTCCAAAAACTGTGAACTAAATAAACCTTTCCTTCCTTCATTCTGGGTGTCAGGTATTTTGTCTCAGCAATGAGAGAAAAGTAACCAAGACAGCTATAAACTAATAAGGGAACTAATTCACTGATGAGTATTATAAAACATAATCCAATTACCTCCCCAAATCCTCATCTATGAGTCCATGAGGCTGTGGGGGGGAAATATGGGCATAAACCATAATTTTGAAGCATTATTGATACATTTAAAATTCACAATTTGATACATTTTGACATATGTATATACCCCTGAATCAATCATCACAGTTGAAAAACTGAACATCTGCCATCCTCAGGATTATCCAAATCTCTTTTAAATCCCTTCCCCTGAATTTAGCTACTTTCTTCCTCTAGCAATTATTGATTGTTTTCCCCCACTGTAGTTAGGGTACATTTACTGGAATTTTTAATAAAATGAGTCATACCGTATGTACTTATTCTGACTGTTTCTTTTATCTAATATAGGTTTTTGAGATTCATCAATGGTATTGTATGTATCATAATCTTTTTTTTTAACTGCTGAACAATATCACTGTAGGGATAAACCCCAATTAATTTGTCCAGTTACCTGTCGATGGTTATTTGAATGGTTTTCAATTTTTGGCTATTAAGAATAAAGCATGATAAATATTTGGGTAAAAGTCTGTATAGATATATACTTTTATCTGGTTGGACAAAGGTAGACTAGATGGATCACATAGTTAACACATATTGGTTTTATTTTGTTGAGTTTTGTTGTTTTTGTTTTTGTTTTTTGTACTGGGGATCAAACTCATGACCTTGCACTTGTGAGGCAGGCACTTAGGCCACTGAGCTAAATCCCCGACCACATATTGTTTTTTAACACATATTTTTAAGAAACTTTTCCAAAACGGATGTATTCTACATCTCCACTAGCAGTATATGAAATCCCCAAGTGTTTCACACCCCAACAACATTTGGCATGTCAATCAATTTCAGTCAGATTCATAGGCGTGACGGTATTTTACTCGTGTGTGTGTGTGTGTGTGTGTGTGTGCTGTTTTTCTTTTATTTTGTGGTACTGAAGATTGAATCCAGGGTCTTCACTCTGAGCTACATCCCTAGCCTCTTTTTTATTATTTTTTATTTGAAACTGTAGTACACACAGGTGGTCTTTGGGGGCAAGGGATCTTCAATAACTTCCTGTCCTCCCCACCTGCCCATGCTCTCCACTGCCACAGGTATATACAATTTCTTCACCTTCATCTTCACAAAAAGTGGGGAAATTAGACGAGTCTGGCTCAGAGCCAAAGGTCCCTGCAGAGAACACGTAATTCAGGTTCAGTGCAAAAAGAGGAAGTTAGAGATGATATAATGGGAGGCAAACGTTTATTCATGATTTGGGGAATGCAAGGAACAGATGTCAAGCCACAAGACACTCTGCATGGTAAGGGGAATTTCACCAAGTTTTCCAAGGCAGGGCCTAGAATCTGTTCATATTTATATAGGGGTAAACTGGTTCCTAAAAATAACTGTTTTCACTGATTGTTGTCATTTAAGCCAATCAGTGTCTTAGCATTTGTTTCTAGGTTGAGCAAAAGGTTGGGGGGCTTAGCGTCACAGCAAGTAGATGCTATAGTTTCACAAGGGTTTGCTTCCTCAAGTACAGAGTGTATGACAAGCTTGTGGTAAATGTACAACCATCAACCTCCCAAGTCATGACTTTTATCAGCCCTACCTACATCTCTCTCTAACTGTTCCTACAAAACAACATCGCACTGAATTGCCCTGGCTGGACCCAAACTTTCAATGTTCCTGCCTCAATCACCCAGAGTACTGAGATCTCAAGCATGCTGGGGTCCCCATGATGCCCAGCTTTCTCATGGTTTTAACTCAAATTTCCCTAAATAATAATGATGTTGAAATCTTTTATTTGCTTATCCCCTATCCATATATCTTCTTTTGTAACATATCAAAATCTTTTGCTCACTTTTTATATTGGGTTGTTTTTATTAATATATTTCAAGAATTCTTTAAATATGTTAGATATAAAAGTATTCATAGGTATGTGATTTACAAATATTTTCTTCTAGTTTGTGCTTTATCTTTTAATTTTTATTTTCATACAAAAGTTTTGAGTTTTAATGAAGTCCAACTTACTGATTTTTTTATGGATTGTGCTTTTGTCTAACACAAAATGCCAAAAATTTACTATTGTTTTATAGTTTTGAGTTTCATAATTAAAATCTATGGTTCATTTTGGGCTCACGTTTATCTGTGGATTGAATTATGAATTTTTTTTTGGTTTGTTCTTGTCATTGTTGTTGTTTTGGTACCAGGAATGGAACTCACAACCTCACACTTGCCAGGCAGAGGTTTACCCCACTGAGCTAACTCCTCAGCCTAAGTTACAAATTTTGACTGTAAATCCTGATTTGGCAACTTCACTGGATTAAGAAATACCCAGTAATGCACAGTACATTGTGTGACTGGGTGGGTTGTGGAGGTCTGGTCTTGGATACTTTATAGGGACACTAACCTGTTCATCTCAGCATAGTTTTCTGGCTCTGTTTACTGGCCACTGTCATCTCTTTTACTGCCTTATGTCTTCAACCATGGACTGAACTGTGAGCCAAATAAACCTCTCCTCTTTTCAAACTACGGGTGCTGAGTATTGTGTCTAGCAACAGAAAAGCTGACTAATACAGGGACTGTAATTCATTTTGTTGCATGTGAATATACCATTGCTCCAGCACAATTTGTTGGAAAGACCATCCTTCAAATTGCCATTTTCAAAATCCTATTAACGAAATACAAGTCTGTTTCTTGAATCTCTATTTCCGTTCCATTGATCTATTTGTCTATCCTGCTATTAGAACCAAAGTCTGTGATTACTATAGCCTTTAAATAATTCTTGATATCATGTAGTACTATTTTTACAATTTTGTCCTCCACTTTCAAAGTGCTTTAGGCTATTAAACAACATAGCTTGTTGAAATTTTGATGGTGTTGCATGAAATTTATAGACCAATTTAGGGAGAATTGATACCTTAATAATATTGAGTCATTTAAACCATAAAATGGTATCTCTCTCCATTTACTTATTTAGTTTTAAATTTCTCTCAGCAATGCTTTGTAGTTTTCAGCATATAGGTCTTAAATTTTTACCAAATTTATCTCAACATATTTAATTAGTCTAATGTTAATGCAAATCATCTTGGTGTTTGTTTCATTTCCAACTGTTGGTTGCTGGTGCAGTTTCTTTCTTTGATTTCCATTTAAAGGAATATTTTATAAAGCTAGGCCATTTTTTATATTACTAGTTCTAGTGATTGTCCTAGATCAGGAAACAGCCCAGTCCAATCAAATACAGCTGAACCCAGTCACAGGGTATAGCTCATGCTCCTTGCTCACCTCAGAATCAGCCTAGGATCACTGACCCTCAGTATAGATGGCCCTTGATTAACCTAATTCATGCACAAGCTAAAATAATCACTAACAAATCAGTAAAAGGATTTGAGCCAGTTATTCATGTTGTACTTTTACATTTGCAGCAAAAAGAAATCTCCATGACTGTGGAAGAAGAGCAAAAAATAATCTTGCACTAAAAGTCAAGTATTTATTTCTGCTGGCATCCCTAAACACTACCATATGGTCCTATGGGCCAGAATGCTACAAATTCCACCTACTACAGGCAAGTCTCAATTCCTAGGAGACCATATGTCTAATGATGTATCCTAGCCCTTTAATTTACACGTTGGTCTGTCAACAACTCTGCTTTTCACTGGTCTGGTGAGCAGAGAAGGCAGTACAGTTCCAGGGACACTTGGAGAAAATAATAGATATCTCTCTGATGAAGGCCTATCTTTGAGGAGAGTTAGAATTTTATGACTCAGTCACCATCTACTAGACAGCACACTGAGCCACAACTATTTTTTTAAAAAAGCATTTAAAAGCCCAATTACAATGTTTTTCACATCATTCTCTATTTGTTGCTTTTGTCTTTTATTTTCTTCCACTCATTCATTCAACATGCATATTCAACATATATCTAAAAGTACAACATATACTAAAAGTAGTTTCATGGGGTCTCAGCACCATGGTGACAATAGGATGAGAAGAAATGCCAGGATTTATGGCACAGAATTCACAGGTAAGAGAAAGACACACTGTTACAAAGTAAGTTATTCGGCACCAGGGCTTGTTAAATATCAGACATGTTCCAATATCTGTTATTTTTAGTTCAGAAAAGGGTACTACGTCACGGAGAAATGAAGATGGTTTCACAGAGTCATGTAGAAGGACACGATCTGGTTTTGTTGGAAGAAATAGGCATTCCTTCACTAGGTAAGAGGACATGAAAGAGTCCCTCTTTTGCCTGTCTATTTTTCCAAAGAGCTTAGTGTATTATCTTAGTAAAAGGAAACTGGAAAAGAATATCTGGTAGAGGAGTGTGGCAGATTATATTTTCCAAAGAAGGTCATAGCTTCCATTGGGAAACAGAATCTAGCATTTGTGACTTTGGCCAAGTATGGCAGACATAACTCTATTATCTTAGTCTTTTTTTGTTGTTGCTGTAACAGAATATCTGAGAGAAGGTGATTTATAAAAAATAGAGGGATTTTTGCTAGGCCTTACATAATACTAGACAAGTGATCTACCACTGAGATATACCCACACTTGTCCTCTCCTTCATTTCTAATCCTGTTCATTCACTTTATGTTCTCCCTGAAACTAAGTTGAGTCAATTCCAAAATGAAACAAACTTCTCAGGGACATGCCCACTTTTTCTAGCCTGCTTCTGGACTAAAGCACCAAGCAGAGACCACGTCTTTTGTCTTTGCTGTACTGTGATTCCTACTATGTAGATACTTAAGAAACCAAAATATTACCAAAAGAAGGCTGGCAGAACACAAGTGAATTTTGCATTATGGGAGAAAATATCAAGTGACATAGTTGGGTTTTTTTCCTGGTTGTCAACTTCCTAAACTGAGTAAAAAGCTTGGAAATCCAGATTTTTGGTCTTGATTCTGCCACTAATTGGTAGTTGTAGAGCAGGTTAAGTTAGCTTTCCTTGGCCTCCTTTCCTCATGTGTAACAAAGAAATACTTCGTGGTAGTATGACAGTTTTAAGACACCAGCAATAGAATACAACTATGATGACACTGCATGAAGTGGTATTGTTCTAAGTTAGTTCTCTCTGTGGAACAGATTTCTAATAAAGTGCTTGGTTTTAAATTACATGGTTGGTTAGAGATGCCCTATCCCTTCATTATGAGCAGGTACTACATTTGCAATATTAATACTTTGGTACTCAATTGTCAATTTTTTTTTGGTGTGTATTTTTATACTTGGGATAAATGGAAGCCTACAGTGGGAAGAAGAATCTATACTACCTCTTAACCTTCTTGGAACAAGTGGAATCTTTGTTGAAATTTTACCATGTATTTTTTTTTTAGCATTGTTCTTATGGTTTAAAAGTACTAATTCTTAAGCACAGATACAGGAAAATGGGCCAGAGGAATAAGGTACCTCCAGGAAGGTGGCTCTGTTTGGTCCTGACCTTTCCCTCCTCCAATACTAACAGTCTTATCTCTTTCCCAGGGAGTACTTTTTTTTTTTTTTTGCCACATTTATCTATTGGCCATGTAAAAGCAATAAAGCTGTTTTCTGTTCTTAAAAAAAAAATAGAGGGTTTTTTGGATCTTGGATTTTGGTTCTGAAGGCTGGGTTTCCAACTCCAAGTTCCGGGGTCCACATCTTGTGATAGCCTCATACTGAGACATAACTGAGTGGGAATAAACGTCTGCAGAAGAGACAAAGAAGGGGCAGCTCATCTGTCATGACAATCTGCTATGATGACTCAATTTTGAGAGAAAGGTGTTAATCCCTCTTAACCTAATCACCTCATGAAGACACCCACCTCCCAATACTACTAGAATACCAATGAAATTTCAACATAAATTTTACAGGGGGAAAATTTTATTCAACCCATAGCAACTGACCTGAAAGGTCAAACCTAAAATTCTGTTTGTTCTCTTTTAACCTATGCAGAAGTCCTGAGCTACCAAGTAAACACCTCCACCATCTTGAGAATGCCATGTTGTACAAAGCCCACCTTGACACATGCAGAGATCACATAGGGAAATCCTAAGACTGCACAGAGAAAGAAAAATGCCTGGCCAACCCCCACAGCTTCCAGTCCAGCCACCTTCTGATTACAAATGCATGTGACACCTTCATCCAGAACTGCCCAGTTGAACTCTTTCCAAATTACCATCCACAGAACCATGAAAGATAAAATAACCATTGTTGTTTAAAGCACTACATGTTTGTTACATAACAATAGATAACCAAAAAAGTGGGGGAAATAAGAAGTGACACAACTCTTTTCAGTTTTCTAATTTCCCATTAGCTGGATTTGGTGAAACCAGTCAAACAAGAGTTAATTAGGACATAGAGAAAAACCATGGGTTAGAGGAAACCCAAGAGAAAGGGTAGAGGCCAGATAGGTAAGGAGATAGCAGGTGACCAGACCCTAGTGGCAAGGACAAAGACAACTGAAACCATGCTCTAAACTGAGACTCAAAGCAGAAAATCACACACAGGGACAAAGGCTGGAACCTCATCAGTGAAATCAAGTGACATGAAAATAAACAGAAAGTGAAGCTTGAGCAGGAATACTAAATGCAACCTAAGACTGAGTTGT
Organism: Hydrochoerus hydrochaeris; assembly: GCA_004027455.1. Classification (NCBI taxonomy): domain Eukaryota; kingdom Metazoa; phylum Chordata; class Mammalia; order Rodentia; family Hydrochaeridae; genus Hydrochoerus; species Hydrochoerus hydrochaeris. Next base: position 78,406 of record PVLA01008215.1, read on the forward strand.
GAAGCTTTGGCTGCAGTGTTTGTGTTAGTGAGGGAGCCCAGAAATTCTTAGATCCGGAAGTGGGACAGGTCCTATGATTCCATCTGCGCAAATTAGGTTACTTTGTCCTCTGCCATCCCTAAAAACTGCTTCTCCTCCATTTACATGCAAAAGAGAATGAAAGAGGACCACAATGGCCATGTAAATTAAAGAAACAAAGTAAAGGAGATCATGGATGCTATCCTGAAATAATCCACTGAAAAATAAATTAGAAACCTACCCTCAGTTTGGCAGCAAAACACACCTGAAAATATTTTAACAGACAGAATAGCACATAAACACCCAAGCGACAGAAGAATGACCTGTTCCAACCATGTTTACAATTGCCATATTCACATCAGCTCTGTATTCTCCAGATCAACTATCTATTGCTCTACAGTCTAATCAAGCAGCAAATCAACTGGAGAATTCCAAGCAGCTGATCTAAAAAATCACATTTGATAAAATGAAGAAATACTACCAATATACTTTTTAGTTTAAGGCAAGTTCCATAATACAATAGGCTGCTGACAGAGACAACGAGGCTGTCAGTGGTAGATGTACCTATAATCCCAGCATTCTGGGGGCCTAGGCAGGAGGATCACTGTGAGCTCATGGCCAGAACTACATAAAGTCTTGGGGAAAAAATTCCTTAAAGACTAGATCTGTGTCTTTAAACACATCTGTAACAATACAATTCCTTATATCAGCAAGTACTCAAGAAATGTCACATAAATAAATTGTGTGTTTAATTTTAGTGAGGGCTTACTATATACCAGATATGTTCTTAAATTCCTGCCACAGGTAAATCTATTTTTCTTCCACACAATCCTCAGAAACAGATACTTTGTTTGAATAGGTGAAAACAAGGACAGAGTGATTAAGAAACTCACCCAGTAAGTAGTAGAGCTGGGACAGGTAGGGATGGATAGCGCCATGAAACTCTACACCCTCGAGCAATAGACAACTCTTAAAATAAGCCATCTGGAAAAAAGCAAAACACTAAAATTTATTTTTGTCTTTACCAAGCCTTTATCAATACACCATCAAGAAAAAAATGTCATTTATTATATCTCATAATTAGTGGTAACAACTCTTCCAGAACTAAGGGCTGGTGGAATGATGCCAAATATTCAACAATTAAGGGAAAGAAGAGAGGTATCCTAGATCTAAGATACTCTCTACTAACAACATTCATTTGTTTGATGGCCAGGGAAAATAAAGACAACAAAAGGAAACGAAAAAGAGGAAAGCAAATTTGTCATTATGTAATTCAAACTCATTTTACAGGATATTAGGATCTCAGTGAAAACATTTTAAATACACTGAGCTGGGATCTTCTACTTCTGGATTTTTTTGCTTTCTCCCACTTAACTCTGCACATTTCTTTTTGCATCTAATACCCAGGCATAATTTTTTATAAAGTAATTTAGGTTTAAGTCTGCTCTGGAAAATCTTACCATAGAGAATTAAGATGAATGAGAACAGAGAAAAAGCTGATCACTGCCTTCAAAAGAGATTCTGCCTCCCGCAGTTTCTCAGCTGTTTCTAACCTCAGTGCAGACCCTCACTGCAGCAGGATTAATGGCACATGCACATTTGCCACTTGAGTTGGGGACGGTGCCAGCGAATGGGTACGGCCCTCCCACACCTCCCTTTTCTTTGACAGCTCTGGGAATTTGGACCGATTTGAAGAGTGGGTGGTGGGAGAGTGGGAGGTGTTAAGCAAAATCCCCCTCCTCCAACTCGTGCGTGGAGCAGCTGCATCCAAATGCCAGGCACTCTCCGTTCTGTCCACTGCCAGAGCATATGGAGCTTCTCGAGGTGTTTTAATTCATCTTTCTTCATTCTCACACTCGGAAGGAAGCGCGAAGGTTAGATAAAATTGCTGCTTAATAAGGAGTTACTGTGTGTGTAATTGCTCCCAGAGTGCTTTTAGAGTGACAGTCCGCTGGTAGGAGCCAAGCTTGCTATAAAGAATCTCGCTAAACTGTCCAAAGACTGTAATTCCATTCATTCACGGTTATTTGAGTAACACACCAAAGATTAAAGAGCATCATTTACTAAAATCCTTTTCCTCCCACCTCATCTCAAACAGGTCAGCAAATTCAGAAATTCAACGTTTCCCTCTTTGAGTTGCAGAATGATCAGGTCCTAAAATCAGTGCTGAAATGACTCCAGAAGCCTCCTTCTCACAGCAGAATTTACTAGCAAGTGTATGTGATCTTCCCCAGGGTTATACCCAAGAACACTGCACTGTGAATTTTTTTTTTTTTTTTAGCACTTAAGGGATCTTAGGAATCATAATTGCATTCACTGCCCTGTTTCATAAACCAAGTCACCCAGCCAGAAGTGGAAGCTCTACTGAGCATTAACCTGCTGCTCTTTCCACTTCCTCCTGGGACACATGCTTGGCCTCACCTGATCTGTGAAAGGCGACTAACAAGGGGTGGACACAGTGTGACTTGGTAGGCAGGCTCTGCCCAAGGTCTTACTGGTATTCTTGTTTCTCTTTATGGAAAACTTGCCACATTGCATTGTCCTAGATTTATGTGAAGTTTTCCCTACAACCACTCATCTGTTGGCTTTCAAGTTTTTTCCTTCAATACTACAGCTATAGTGTGTCAGGTAGAGAACTCCAGGGCTCCTCAGTTTCCCATAGATGCCCTGCAGACCAAACAAGTTCTCCACTAGAATCCCTGAAATTCATTTCCCAGCTAATATGGCGGCCCTTTAGAGACTCACTTGTAGTGCTGCCCTCATGAAAGTGTGCACACATTTAGTTCTTGTGTTTGCTCCCATCTGGCCCTGTGATTCTCAGTTCTTCTGGAAAGCCTCCTACTTGGTCATGTTCAGGTCTCTTGCTTCAATGCCACTTTGAACCTATGATTAAAAAACCTGTGTGGTTAGAAAACCAGCAAAGGCTTGGGAGACTTCTGGGTATTTTATATTTCCAGGTGGGAGGTCCAGGAAAAGCCATGGAATTTTTGCAGATTCTAGGAGGGCAGATGGGATTAGGAGATAAGACCTACCCTACCCAACAATCACTATGCAGTCTTCAGAGTGTTTTGTTGTTGTTCTGTTTTGTTTGGCTTTAGTTTTGGTTTTGTTGCTTTTGCCTCCCATGATTCTAAGAGTTCACTACCTTCTAGTGAATCTCTCTGTTTGGTTGTTATAGGTGAACTTCTCATCTGGGGGAGTAAAAAGCATTCATTTTTACCATAATTAGCTTCTCATATCCTTAGGAAGGGTTTGGTTTTGGGGTGGTACTGAGGCAGTGTTCTTCAAAGAGCCTCATTCACACAGGGAATAACATCATCATGTGCTAACATTGCTCTTGTACCCTTGTTTTGGGGTGGTACTGAGGCAGTGTTCTTCAAAGAGCCTCATTCACACAGGGAATAACATCATCATGTGCTAACATTGCTCTTGTACCCTTTTGTGAAGTATTTGCATACATCTTTAGTCCTTTTTTGTTACTCAAGGTGACTAAGATACCAGCCCTCAGTATGAAAGTTTATTAGGGAGGAGCTAATGATGGCCGATCAGTGAGCAACAAAATACAAAGCCTCCCAGGAGAAATAACACATAGCCACAATAAAACATCCTGGAGTGATCCAGACAGAGGGAGATGGATTCTCTTGACACAGGAAGAAATTAAACTGTAAAAAAGCTTGTCAAACATGCAGTCTCGAGGCTAAAATTGGAACAGCTAAGGTTACAGGACACAGCGTTTTCACTGTGACCTGCCAAGTTTGCGCTGGCCTGAATTTGCAAATTCGTGCTGGCTGGCAGAGCCACTCAAGCGCGTTCTTGCCGCCATTCACAGGAGCCACAGCCACGCTGAGGTCAGGGGTTGGTGAGCCCAATGGAGAGCAGAGCCAGCGAAGGGACCTTCATTAATCCACAGTCAGTGCTGAAAATGAGACCCCCCACACACAGGAAGGGTGTAACCAAATGGGCAACATGTTGGAATCAGGCAGGAGGAGCCTGAACTGGGAGCGACAGTGACTTCAGTTGGTTGCTTCCTCCCCAGAGCAGATTCATGGAATTTGCTTAGACTGGGTCACACTCCTGGCCGAGACCCAATGAGCTGTCCCAAATCAATTCCCTGCACCTAGCACGCACTAACCTGGTGAAGGCCTCTGAAGTTTGGCTGGCCCAGTGAGGAGGGGCGGGCATATGCAGCCATTGCTTACACCTCAGTGACAAGAGCAGGCAGGTGAGGGTGGAGGTCCCTTGCCAGCATGCTTCGGAGGAACCGTGGCTGACAGGGAAGAGGGCTAGGACCTCCACTATACACCTATGTGGAGAAGGCCGGGACCACAGAGGAGAGAGAGGCAAGAGGTGGCCCCCAGCCCAGAACCCTGAGAGCACTGATCCAGGAGAGGGAAAAACAAGGGAGACTGAGGATGGCAAACATGCAACATCAGACCTGGCTTCAGTAGACATTAAGAGATATCTTTGGGATCTTGTAGGTGAGCTCAAAACTGAAATATTATATCAGGTAAAGCAAGATATGAGTACACTAATAAAAGAAATGCTAAGCATCTCTCAGGAAGACATAGAAGAAGGGAGGAACACAAAAAAAGGAGAGAAACATTTGATAAAGAATATAAAGAAAATATAGAATACATGAAGCAGATTCAAAGAGATTGCCAGGAAATTAAAAACTCCATTGAAAGATGGCAAAACGCCTTAAAAGAAACTAAGGATAGACAAACAAAACTTGAAGACAAGTTTCCAATGTGTGATCATGAAGGAAAGATCTCTTAAAAATAACAAGGAAACAGGCAGTAACAATACAAAAGCTAGAAGATGACAAGAGAATCTATAATTTAAGAATAAGAAATGTGAACAAAGAAGCAGGAATACAAACAGGTGAATTACAAAAGCTATTCAAGGAAATAATTAAGGAAAACTTCCCAAGCATGGGAAAAGAAAATGACATTCAGTTATGTGAGGCATACAGAATTCCAGCCACCTTCAACCAAAACAGAGCTACACCCATACATATAATAATCAAGATATCAGAAATTCAATATAAAAATGAATATTAAAAGCCGTCAGAGAAAAGAAACAGATTACCTATAAAAGTAAGCCCATCAAGATCACAGCAGACTTCTTGACACAGACCATCAGATCAAGAAGAGCTTGGAGCGAAGTATTCCAAACCCTGAAAGAAAATAACCTCCAGCCCTGATTGATGTACCCTGCAAAGCTGTCACTAGAAATTAGTGGAGAAACAAGATACTTCTATGACAAAAAGGAACTGGGGGAATTTGTGACCACCAATCCAACCCTAGAGAGAATACTGAAGGACATTCTAGAGAGAGAGAAAAAAAAATACCAGGATTTTAGGAAGAGTGACAGAAAGGCCTCAATGAGTGGGGCAGGCAGTAGAATGAAGGAGAAAAGTAGACAAAGGCAGAAAAGTAGCATAGCAGAAATGAGGCAGAGAAGGATGGCTAGAATCTCTAACATAGATGGCCTTGGTACACTATATTGCTAATAGTGTACCAGGATTTAAAACCCACATGACTCACACTACTCTACTTAGATGAATTATATTCTGTTCCAGTCATTCTACCTGTACTAGATTTGAGGGCACAGACAGTTATCCCTAAAATAAGAGGATATAGTATGGTAATCATCCTTAATTTCCTATTAACTTAATCTAAAGCTCTGTACACAGTTTTACCATGACTGATTGTAATTGAATCTGGTTTGTTGGATTGCTGTTTTGTATTGATAGATTTTATTCAAAGCTGTTATGATTGATAGTATCAAGTCTGAGAGTATAGGCAACTGCACTGAAGATGACAAGATTCACTAGAATATCCACTCTAGTTTGATTATTACCTGCCTTTGAAGTTTTATACTGTCTACAATGTTTTATTTTTATTAATATTGTTATGTGCTGCTATATTCAATTATACTGCTATATTCAATTATGCCTGATGTTATAGACAATTCTATTGAAGATAATAAGAAGCAACACAGTAATCATTGTAGATCTACTTGTACTGTGGTTTTACACAACTTTTTAGTTTCATGTTTTTATAGGAATTTGTTTTGTTTTGTCTTGCTATGTTTTGTTTTTCTAATACAGAAAGGATAGAAATACATACAGAAACTCATGCATGCTAGCTGTTTACAGTCTCACTGTTTGAATATCTACTTTTTATGCTTTAATTTTGTAACTTGAACAACTATTTCTAAGAGGACAATATGTAATTTATGAACTAGTGATTTCTTACTGTTTATTTTTTTTTAATTCTGTATTATCTCTACACTTTACATGTTTTTTTCTCTTTAAATAAATTTTAAAAACCTAAAAAAAAAAAGAAAGAAAGAAAGTTTATTAGGGGCTCACTAGGGATTTACTCTCCTGGCCACTTCTTTCTGGTTGATATGAACAGTGACTGGAATGGGTAGGCAGTCAGGTTTGTTGAATAAATAATAGTCAACTATTCAGAGTGTATTGGTCAATTTTTGTTGTTATAATGAAATAACTGAGACAAGCCAACTTTATACAGAAAAGAGCTTTGTTTAGCTCACAGTTTGGGGTTTGGAAGTTCAAAATCTGATAGCTCAATTGATTTGGCCTATTGTGAGGACCTCAAGACATGATTACAGAAGTAAGAGCTCATGCAGGAGAAACAGACCACAGAGTGAAGCATGAAACAGACAGAGACTCAGGGTTTGGGCTCAGGCTTTTATAGAAACTTGATCTTAATCAACAATTCACTCAGGGAGACCAATATACCCTCATGAGGACAGTGCCCCAATGACCTAAGGACCTCCTGCTAGGCTCTACTTATTAAAGATTGCACACCACCTCCTGATATGGCAACCCTGGGGATCAAGCTCCCAACACATGAACATTGTAGAGGGTGGACAGCATCTGAAGGACAGCACAGGAATTACTATTATTTTTTCAATCACAGGGACTGTTGAGACAAAATACCTGACACCCAGAGTTAAAGGAGGACAGGCTTACTATAGCTCTCAGTCTGTAGATGCCTCATTTTTTAGTTGGCTGGCTCCAAGGCACAGTGGCATGGCAGAGAGACATCAAAGAGGAAAGACAGTTATGGCATCCAGAAGGCAGCAAAACTGCAAAGTACTGAAGCAACAAGCAGCAAGCAACAAATGACAAGCAGTGATGCTCTTCTGTCTCTTATATTCTGTCCTGGTGTTGCAGTTAGGGATTGTGCAGAGAACAATTAGAATTAGGACATGGAGTTTATAATATTATTTTTATGAAGGTCACCCAGAATTAACACAAGAAAATGCAGGAAATCTAGCTACAATACTAAAGACATAGAATATTTAGCCAAGGGCCTTAATCCCACAGCAGTGTCCCACATGAGTCCAGGTGAAGACCCAGAGCACACAACAATGCCTCCCACGAGTCCAATTGGAGGTCTAGAGCCACAAGAAAGACTCACACCAGTCTCTTTCACGGATCTGTGCCGGGAAGGCTCAAAGGTCAGCGGTAGAAGCCAGAAAGTCTATGCCAGCAGGGTGAAGGAGCTGTTCTGGTAGGTTGCGGGTTCTATGCTAGAGCCAAGAAGTCACACTCACAACAAAGACCAGGGCTGTCCTGAGAAGCACCACAGCCATTCTCAGCGACACAGAGGCCCCGGAGCTCCTCCAATGACAAGCACAGTCAAGTACATACTAGGAAGCCAGTGTGACGAGTTCATCCTGGAGACCAACCAGCACACATCTTCCCCTCTGGAGTCAGGAAGCAATGCTTGATGTGAAGATGAAAGCTTCTCCAGAAGAACCAACAGCTCAAACAGCAACACATAGGAGAACCCACAATGCCTCAACACCTCAACACATAGCTTCTCCTTCTCCACATCTCTATTTATACTGGCAACTTTCCTCAGGTGGAACATCTACTCTCTGCACCATGCTGATGTAATCCAGCCGGAGTTAAATTGACCACCAGTTTTTAATCCATAACACCAGACTATCTACCTGTAGGGTGGGTGGTACTCATACCCAGGGAGAGGCAGCCTTCATCCTAGCATTTTGTCCTGAATCAATCCTAGCATCACATCCTTGATCCCAGCATCACACACCCTAGATCCATCTACCTGTGAAAGGCCTACGGTGGGATGAGGCTTTGGGGGGACAACTAGATACAACCCATAACAATAAACTATGGGATTTTAGAAGAAAAAGTCAAAACAGTCTGGAAATCTGACTTACACAGTTCATTGATCACCTTTACAATATGGGTAATTAAATGCTATCCATAGGTTCAGAGTTAAAAAGGAAAAAATGATATATAATGGACAATTGGAAAGATTAGCCTATGAGTCTAAAAGTGAGGATTAATGTGTCATAGATTACATGAGGTTCTCTCAATATAAGGAAGGTTTTTGAAAAAAATCCCATCATAATGTACATACTCTTTCATAAATCATGTCATATGACATATAGCTAACTTCTCATATTATAAAATAGTCCATAAATTTTACATGAATATTTAGTTATCCAAAGTAACCATAATTCACTTATAATCTCTCTCTGGAGGGCTACTTCAACTTCCCTATTCTCCATTGTAAACAATGCTCTGTGGAACATCTTGTTGATAAATCTTAGTTCTCATGCTCAATTAGCTCCTTAGGGAAAATTCCTAGGAGTATACCTGGGAAGCCAATGATAATGTTTATTTTTAGAGATTTGGGTAAAAACCAAAAAGTGATAATGTTCACAGAATGATCATATTATAACTGCTCTTCCAAACTCTTTTGATCACAAGCAGCAGAAATCTACTCAAAGTAGCTCAGGTGAAAATAGAAAGTAGAGGTTAATTATAATATTAGAGCAACTTCACAAAGTTTGGGAAGAAATGAAAAGAACAACCAAGACGACTATATGTGACTTTTCTCACTTGTGCATCTGAGTCTGTTCCCTCCACTTTTTCTCCCCTAGCTTCCTCTGCCTACTCATCTTATGCCCAGTCTAGCAGTGATAAACTCAGATCTCACATGATCTGTCTTATCTACTTTAGTACTGCCTTCATTATAACGTCTCTGAGCCAATATCTGAATTGCCATACTTCTCTTACTGGGGCAGCATAGGGATGTAGCCAGCCAACAGAGTGGCCACTTTGTCTCAGGGGTCCATCTCCAATTCTATCAGCAGGAATAAAGAGCAAAGCCAGGGGCAGATTTATTATCTAGAAAGCTCCAAGGGTGAGGCAGACTATGAAACATATCTAGTCTTTTGTACTCCTAATAATTTAGATACTCCTTGGCATTAGGGACATTGCTTTATTCCTTTTTATACTTGGCACTTAGTCCAGAGGCTGGTACTTAGTAGATATTCAGCAATTATCTGGTGAACAACTGAATGAAGCATGAGTTAGACTGAATCTCCACTGAACTCTAAAGATAACATGGCACAGATGCAAACATCGCTATCATTAGAAAAACATATAACAATAAGTGTTGACAAGGATGTAGAAAAACTAGGACCCTTACACAGGCCTGGCAAAAAGATAAATGGTGCATTCTCTTTGAGAAACAGTTTGGAAGTTTCTTAAAATGTTACGTATAAATTTACTAGGTGGCGCAGCAACATCACTCATAGGTGTCTTCTAAGCACACTGACACTATATGTCCACATGATGGCTTTCACATAAACGTACATTACAGCACTGTTCATGACAGCTAAAAAGTAGAAACAACCCACACATCCATCAGCTGGCAAATGGATAAACTAAATGACATTTTTCACACGATGGAATACTATAAAAATGAGCTAGATATTGCTGAGTGCTACAATGTGGGTAAACCCCTAAATATGTTATCTCAAATGAAAGAAGCCAAATACAAAGACCACAAATTATATGGTTGCATTGGTATGAAATGCTCATAAATGGCAAACCTACAGAAACTGAAAGGAGATTAATGGTTCTCTGAGGGTGGGGTGTGAAAAGAGGAGGTGACAGCAGATAAGCATTTCTTTTGGGAGTGATAAGAATGCCTAAAAATTAGGTTATTGTGATGTTTCACAACTCTAAAAGTTACTTTTAAAAATCATTGAATTATATACTTAAAGTAAATTCTATTACTTGTCAATTAGACCTTGATAAAATCTGGGACCAAAATGACCATATAACTTATTTTAGACAACCAAAATCTCCTAGGTGATACTGAATTTTGTTTTCTTCTGTTTTCTGAATAGATTTATACCCCCATCCACTGTCATTTCAAATTCTCTGTGAAGTCTAGATTCTGTTAAAATAATCAGAGTGATCAACCTACTTATTTTGAGATACAAAGAGCAGCAGAATTATATCCATGTAATATCACCAGCTAAAGCTAAAGTAGTATTGATTGTTGTAGCATGGTCTTCATCTTCATACCCTGGATGGCCAGTAAAGACATTCCCACAATACAGACAACCTACTTATCTCAGGAGGCATTGCATACTGTTATGATATGGACCATTTGCTTGCCTAAGAAAATAGAGCCAGCTGGTCATTTGAGGCATCCATAAAACTATAATGTAATTGTGCAATGTAGAATGCAACATCTCTGTGCAAAGAGTGCCTAATGTTAGATTCTTCACTAACATATACCATGATAGTTCTGTAATTTCTTTAACACAAATACTCTTTTCATGTGGAAGGGGTTAAGGCTGGAGATAATATAAAGATACAGAAAAAACTATAATTCTTCTCTGCCACCAGTGTGGAATCCTCTTGCCGAGTGGCCATGGCAAGGTGATGTTAAGGAAATGGCAATTTGAAAAATAACAGATCTATTTGTCATAGTCTTCTAATCCAAAAAATTTTACATGTAGATATTCAAGTGACCATTACCCAGCCTTGCTGTTTACACGATGGCTTGAATCCAAAATTTGAAATAAGAAATTGCCTATCTGCTCTCCCTTCCTCCTCTTTCCTAGAAGGACTTTTATTCAAAAACTTTTTGTTTTCAATTTAAGCTTTTCCCTAGTCTCCTAAATGGACCATAAATTTTACCCAAGTAAATTTTTTTAAAAAGTGACTTTCTTGACTCTTTTTCAAATAACCTATGGATTCTCTAGATAGGTTGATAGGTTATTTAAAATAATGATAATAAAATTTTATATGCATATGTAAATTTTTATTCTCTTTACATCCTCTTGCTGGTAAGGATACATCTAGAATTTTTTTTCCTCTGGGATCAGATTAAACCAATAAATGTTTGATGAGTTCCTATAGTAAACCCTTCCATAAAGTACAACATGGAGAAGGACAATGATAGGGGCTTCTGGTTAACAAGATGATTTGAGGGCAATATAGCAAGAATTAGCATCAAATGGGGAAAAATAAGCACCAAAATACTGGTTAAAATCTATAGAAATGCAAAACAAAAATGGTAGGTTATGAATTGATTAAGATTACCATCTAGAACAATTGCAAGATGGCTGACTGAGTGGTGGCACAGTAAGAGAGCCTCTCTGAAAAAAAAAAACTCAGATGCTGGAATCTGACAACATGGAGAAAGCCAGACAAAAGGAGAGAAATTCTCACGACCCAGGAAGAAACTGAGGAAAAAGAAAAAGAAAAAAGAAAGAAGAAGAAGAAGCGTGGACAGAGGGCTGGAGCTGAGCAAGCCCGATCGCTGTACCCGCATGCCTTAGAATCAGGCGACTCACAATTGAGCTGAGATCGTGGTCCTGCTGAGAGTGGGGGTTGGTGAGCTCCAGACCCTTGGCTGGGGGAGGCGCTGCGACAGGGAGTAGAAACAGCCAGTTGAGCTGCACAAACATTGGTGAGTGATGGGAACTGGAATCCCCAAACTGGGAGTACTGGATAGACGACATTTTGGAGTTGGGCAGGGCCTGCTTGAATCAAAACCCCAGGTGGCATCCATCAACAACTCCTAGTCCAAAGCAGATTGGTGGGATCTCCTTGGGCTGGGCCAGGCCCCTGGTTGAAACCTAATAGCCGGGGACCAGGCTGTTGTGTGCCAGTGGCATCCCCAGGGAACACACGAACTTGTTGAAGCATAAACTGGTTGACTGACATAGGGGGAGGGGCCGGCTCTCAGCGTGCACCTCACAGATCCATAGCGGACTAGGGGGATGGCACTTCCCTAGCCAATGCACTGCAGAAAAAACTGTAAGCAAAACGAAAGGCCCAGAGACCTCCACCACCCACCTGTCTGAAGGGAACTGGAAACATGACCAGACAGAGAAACAGCAAAAGGTCTCTAACTGCGGAACCAGGGAAAGTGAGTCCAGCAGAGGTAAATGCAGAGGAGGTTGAGAGCAGCAAACCTATAATGTCAGAGACAGCCTCATCGGAAATAAAGAAATACCTCCATGATCTCATCGATGAATTTAAATCTGAAATTCTAACTCAGATGAAGCAAGATATAAGAAGATTAATAAAAGAAGTCTTGGGTAATCCTCAAGTAGGCACAAATGAAAGAATAGAGGAACCCAGAGAAAGGAGAGAAGCCTTTGATGAAGAATATAAACAAAACCTAGAATATATGAAACAGATCCAAAGAGAATATCAGGAAATTAAAAACTCCATTGAAACCTGGCAAAACCTTTTAACAGAAACTAAAGACAAACTTTCAACACTTGAAGATGGATTGCAACATATGATTGCGAAAGGAAGGATCTCTTAAAAATAACAAGGAACCAGGAAGCAATGATACAAAGGCTAGAAGATGACAAGAGGATTTATAACCTAAGAATAAAATAAGTGAATGAAGATTCAGCAACAAATACAAATGAAATAAAAAATCTATTCACAGAAATAATTAAGGAAAACTTTCCAAGCACAGGAAACAGAAGTGAAGTTCAGATAAATGAGGCATATAGAACTCCAGCCAGCTACAGCCAAAACAGATCTACACCCAGACATGTAATAATCAGGATCCCAGAAATCCATCACAAGAACAGAATATTAAAAGCGGTCAGAGAAAAGAAACAGATTACCTATAAAGGAAAACTCATCAAAATCACAGCGGACTTCTCAATGCAAACCATCAAATCAAGAAGAGCTTAGAGCAAAATATTCCAAGCCCTGAAAGAAAATAACCTCCAACCCAGAATGATGTACCCTGCAAAACTGTCTCTCAAAATTAATGGAGAGACAAGATATTTCCACGACAAAGAGGAACTGGGGAAGTTCATGACCATCAATCCAACCCTGCAAAGAATACTGAAGGACATTCTAAAGAGAGAGAAGAAAATCACCAGGGTTCCAGGAACAATGGCAGAAAGACCTCAAAGAAAGGGGCAGACAGTGGAATGAAGGAGAAAAGTAAACAAACAACAATGACAGAAAAATAGCATAGCAGAGATGAGACAGAGAAGATTGGTTATATCGCTGTTTTATCTTGACTATTTTATTTGAATCTGGTATGCTTGAGAGTGTCAAGTCTGAGAGTAGGGGCAACTACTCTGAAGATGACAGGATTCAATAGGATACCCATTCTGGTTTGATTGTTAACTGCCTTTGAAGTCCTATAATGTCTCCAATGTTTAGATTTTATTAATAGTGTAAAGCAATGCTAAGTTTATATTATATTTGATGATATAGACAATTTTATTGAAAATAACAAGAGATATCATAGTCACTACCATAGA